>DWON01005959.1:0-14361 GCA_018251015.1 Phocides pigmalion okeechobee
AAGCAGAGGACCGTACAACATGGCACGCTCTAGGGGAGGCCTATGTTCAGCAGTGGACAGCTATAGGCTGACAACAATAAACCAAGCCCCCATTTCTTAGTAATAATGTATCATTGATGGATGGTACAAATGAACGTTTTAAGATTTGCTCGATTTTATCATTCAACTCCAACATACATATTGTGCGAAGATATTGGTTTAGCCAACTTCGGTTTCCATTTTCGTATATTAGTCTCACTTGTTTGCACAGAAGTTTCACGTCGATGCTTTTAGCCACTTTGGAGCTTTCAAAAGTTTTGTGTTGATTTCGAATTGTTTTTAAGATTTTTATTACCAATATTTGATTCCAAACTTACCGATATGAAATTATCGAATATTGCTGCTTTGACGCAATTTTAGTAATCCTTAAAAGGATTTTTTATAAAACTGTAGAATACTGATAATATCTTCCTTGTGTCCGTCTGTATGACTGTTTGTATGTTGAGTATTTTTACTCGTAAAGAAGTTATGCCTTACCTATACATACCTATTTACTAAATACCTTTTAGGTTGTATTCATAAATAATCCCACTGTTTCGACGACTCACGAGTTGCCTCTTATGCGTCAATAAGATGTTACGATATAGTTTATCATGATAAAAATGCGGATTGGCAGACTTGACACACCTTTGATATCCTTAGATATCATAAGTACGCACAGTTCCTCTTGATGTTTTTCTTCAGCGGTAAAGGAAATAATTCTCACTGATAATTAATTATAAACCATATTATCACTGAAAACGAATTATAACTGATAATTAAATATAATTAATATTTAGATACAGTTGATAATTAATTATCACTGATAGTTTATTACTAAAATGTCCTTCAATTCGAAATTTTGAGTATACATGCCAAAGATCAGCGGAAGAAACCAAGACCCTATTTTTGAGGCGAGAAGTTTTTATCTTTGTGTATGTATCATAGACTTAAGTGAGAGTTACCATAACATGTGTGTATTGGATAAATAGTTCCCAAATAAATTGGTGCCCAACAAATATCCCTAAGATACAATTAAGGGCTACGTAAATAAATCTCGAAACTCATTTGTAATCAGCAAACTCATCCCAAAAATATTTGAGCCCCGAAATGTGTTCTACCAAAGTCGATTTGAATCAAATGTGTTCGATTTAGATTAATAATGGCGGACCTACCCTCCGTGAGGTTTAATTGTCAGTAGGATTGATGGTCGCAAATTCGCTAGAGATTTGATAAATCTGCGCCCGGCCTCTTCTGATTAAATGCATTTATCTCTCAATCTATTTGTTTATGTTTAACTAAATTATAATTGAATTAACTCAAATAGATTGATTTAACTTCAATTATTAAGCTATATAACCATTAACGACAAAGAGTATCTAGGTTTTTATTTATTTTTAATGAAGCCTTTAACGAAGAACAACGTCGCTATGAAACCTGAACCAAATAGTCAAACTCTGATTTATTTCATTACTACAGAGATAGACGTCATTATTTTAAAATGAAATCATTACGTATGCTGGATATTTTATTTTTCTATAAGCTTGGCTTTCGTTTATGTGAGAATAGTAGCAAACGTCACCCCTGCAACCTGTTGTCCAAACCAAACTTTTAAAACCAAATTTGTATTTTCCACCCACCTTCGCTCAAGACACTTTAGTCAGGTTCGCCATTGACGGACACGCCAAGGAGGACATCATCATCATCAGTAGCAAACGAGCATGCAAACCACCTAATATTAAGTAGTCGCATTCCATAGACATCCACGTACAACTGCAAATACAACGCTCGAACGTAGATACATTGCTACTCCTGAGGACTAAAATAGTCGTCTCGCTTCAAAGTGTAGCCAGCAACCGCACCTCTCCAACTACAACATAAGTAACGCTTTGCAGCGGATTATGAGGTTGTCGGTGGTACCTCTCCAGTCGGTGTAGTTCTCTCACCCTTAAAGTATTAATTGTACTTATGTTTCCCTTTTTTGCTTATATTAATAATATATTCAGAACAAAAATACAACGCAAATTATTATGAAGTATAGAGAGATAGCACAAAGAGAGCATGACGGTATAGCAAAGCATTGTTATTTACCCATATGGAGTACGAGACGGTCTAACCCTAAGGCGTGCCAATAGATGTCTTACATCAAAAAGATGTTTTCCTTTATTTCAGTTAACAGAAATTACCTTTACTTTTCTTTAATTGGGTTACCTCTCGGACAATACTCTTTGTGAGACTTTTATAGGAGAAAAGTCGGTGGATTTTAGCGGTGAAAAGGTTCAAGGAAGGTATTACAACTCAATTAACTCAATGTTGGTTAGCGACTTTGTCCTATATTTTTTGTTTACTGATTCGGAATATATTGTTTTGTAATTACTCTTGATATGTTTTTGAGTACTTATAAGAGCTCTATGATACTTAATTATCCAAATGGTTTACTTACTTACATCAAATGATGATTCGTTGCTGCAGCTGATGGACGTTCTCATACAACCTCAAATAGGAAAGTAGGGCTGTCTGACAGATATATAGACGAATAGTTATACTACGAGATGGGCAAACAAACAGACGGGTACATACACTGACAGATAGACACGGATAGACAAATAGATGGACAAACAAACAGACAAACAAACTGACGAATAGACAAAAATATGAAAAGATAAACTAATGGATAAACACATAGATGGTCAAATTGAACCACAGACAAATTGGTGGATAGACAAATAGATGGACTAACAAAGTGACAAATACACAAACGAACGGATAAACAAACAGATGGACTGAAAACTAACGGAGGGACAAACAGGCGGATAAACAAACAGATGGACTGACAAAGTGACAGACAGACAAACAAATGGATAAACAAATAGATGGAATAATAAATAGACGGACATATAAACAAGCGGATAAAGACAATGAGATCGACAGACAAACAAACAGACAGACAAGCTGATGGACAGACATACTGACGGATAGACAAACAGATGGACTAACAAATAGACGGATAGTCAAAATAGATAGATAGATAGATAGAACAGACAAGCGATTATCAATTTACAACTATTTCTTTTAAATCGTAATTTTAATACGAAACTCTTCAAATAAACTCGTTTATATATACAGACTTGTTTTGAACTTTCTTTAACTCCAATGCAACAAACGACTGTTTGATGGGAGTTTTTGGAAACACTTTGTAAGGACAAATGTTTTAGCTCCAGGTAAAATAAAACACGTCAGTCAAATACGGACATATGGACAGACAGATAGACGGAGGAGACGTTATTAAAAGGTTTTGGCTTAAACCAGTTGAACAAACACTAAAATTGGAAACATCTACTAAATATTATTAATTCATTGTGCTTTTGGTTTTGTCTAAGTAATCTTAAAATTTTAGCTTAGATGGAAGAGACCTCAGGGTTTTTGTTTTCTGTGAAAATCCTTTAATAGATACCACGTGTCGTAGGAGAGATTCCTGGTTATGTGGGGTTTCAGCCATTAAAATCCCCTCGATAGCCTTATTCTATCTTGTAGTGTCGTGCGTGTCGTGTTGGGTGTGCCGTGTCGTGCGTGTCGTGTCGTTTCCTGTCATGTCGTGCCGTGTTGTATCCGTAAACATTTATGTCTACGTCTCGGCTTCCTCCTTTTCAATCAAGACTGGTTCGAAAGGATACATTATCAAAGGAGATATAATTATGAAATCTAGTGTAATTGCTTTTCCCTAAACTTTATTTAAAAATATAATAATGTAATGTTATAAACAAAACAACAACAGTGATACTATATGTCACAATTAGGTTATTGTTAAATTTTCTGTTTACAATGTTCAAGTGGGTGCCTGGTCACATATTGTTTTCTCTTAATAAATGTTATATATCAGCCGTAACTTTCTTACGAAAGATGTCTAACCGTACTTTAATTAAATTCCTTCATTCAATACTCTGTTCCTCGTATAATGTATCAAAATAATGTGTATATCGCAGCTTTTTCAATTTAATCACGTTGACATATTTAATATGAGAGCCCATTTAAAATCATAAAAAGAATTGTACATGAATATATTGGAGCTATATATATGATATCTTAGAGGATGAAAAAGATACAGAATCCGCGCCGTGAGATTAATGCGTACAATTTTTATACGTCCACGTAAAGCAGGCGTTGGAAAGAAAAACTGTATTTATGTTTCCTTTGTACAAGGATTATCAGTTTTATTTGGAAATTATTACATATTTTAAATTAAATTTTATCTGTTACGCCTTCATAATCCACCATAACTATTACTTGTTTTCCGTTGTCGCTGTTACTTGTATTTCGGTTGGAGAGGTGCGGTTGCCGGCTACACTTTGACGCGGATGACCATCTTAGTCCTCAGAAGTAGCAACGTATCTACGTTCGAGCTCAGATAAGATTTCGGTCGTATTTGAGGTTGTACGGGGATGTCTACGGGCTGCGACTACTTAACATCATGTAGCTTGCACGCTCGATTACTACTCTTCTCACATAAAAAATACATGATATATTTTATATTCTTTATCTCTGTTTTATTATATAAAGCTACACCATCTCAGTGTAATTGATGGAAACGATCTTAAATCCTAACGACAGTCATAGATAACATCGATACAAAAATGGAGTCCATTATACAGCGGATATTATCAACATCAATGGAAATCCATACTCTACCTTTGAAATAGTTATGATTATGTTAGGGTCTAATAGCTTTGGTACAGCCCCAGAGTGAAAAGCCTTCACTAAAACGCTGAAGTAAACAAGTCATCATTCAAATATCGTGTCTTTAATGCATGATGTTAAACTAATAACATCGCGGAATTTATATATTTTACTATGTAACGGGTATTAACAATTAACGCCTTTTAATTTAAAAAAATGAAAAATAAATAGTATTAAAAAAAACAAAAAAAACACGCTTTCATAAACTACCATGCACCACACGCGTTTAACATCGCCATTTTGTTTTCTTAATTATACTTTTTTTGTTGGTATTTTATAAAAAATCGTGTTTTTTAGTTTTTTTAACTATTATTTATTTTACATTTTTTTAAATTGCATTGTCATCGGTCCTTGATACGTGTGCAAAGTTTCAAATTAATCAGACATCTGGAAGTTGGTGAAAATTACGCTCAAAGAATCCTTTACATACATACATCCCAAGCTAATAAAAGCGTGGTTATAAAATATTTTATTTCATTAAAAGGTTAATTCATACTTAATGAAAACTAATATCATCGCGAAATATATGTGTACTGTTTACTATGTAACGGGTACTGATACTTAATACTTTTTGATTTAAATTCCAATATTTTATTTCATTACAAGGCATTTAAGTACACTTAATGAACGTTGCAAGTTATTTAGGTACACTTAATGCGCCCGGTTGACTAAGGATACTGATAATTAACGCTTTTTATTCAAATTAAAATATTTTATTTCATTATTTATATATACTTAATGAATGTGAAGAGTACCATGTACAATCAGTATATCGGCTTTGAGCGCCCGGTTGACTAAGGATACTGATAATTAACGCTTTTAATTCAAATTAACATACTTTATTTCATTACAAGGTATTTACATACAACGAATGTCAAGGGTACAATGATAAATCAGTATATCGGCTTTGAGCACCCTGTTGGCTGGAATTGATCGGGAGATAATTGCCGATATTTAGATTTTTTCGTATTAAATTCGATTAAATATCTATTTTTAACTATATAACGGGTACTCAATATTAACGATTTCAATTGCCGATGTTTCGAACTAGTTCCATGGCTCGTGGTCATGGATAAACTTCAATTAAACTACATTAAAAATTATTAATTGAATAGTGAGTTGAGTGAGTGAGTAAATTAAGATTTGTAATTTTGATTACATAATGGGAACTCATAATTAACGATTATTAATTGCCGATATTTCGAAAAAGTTGGAAGGCTCGTAGTCACGAAACTGTGGTGGCGGGTGAAATTGTTGACGAGTTCTAAAGATAGATTAACGTATCTAACCTAAGTGTAGTTCGTTTTTTTGCGTTCTATATAAAGAACCAGCACTAACTGTATCTTTATGCAGCGAACTTTGCACTAGAACCTGTCAACAGTTTTCTCTCCAACGCGGTTTATCCATGACTACGAACCATGCAACTTTTATCGTGCAACTTAAATCGTTAATTACGATTACCCGTTACATCTTCTATACATATAATAAAACTGTAACTGATCGCTGTCTCCACATGGCAAATATATTTAAAAAATCATAATGGGGTGCCTATATATAAGCAAAAGAACCCAGAACTATGTTTTGTTTATTTTGTCTTCCTACATCTCTGCATGTTTGTGCACGTTCATCTCAGAAACGGCTTATGCGCTTTGAATGCAGTTTTCAGGATTATATTGCGATAGGCTTCACTTAACATTATTTAAATCTGTTAACAAATAAAGAAGTTATATCAATCATCACTGGATAAAGTCGCGGGCACAGCTAACAGTAAATAAGATGTCAAAGGCTCCGCGCTGACCGTTTTCCGCCAAATTGAGAGAGGTTTGATTATTCCGCCGAACTCTCGATTTGTCTTCGACGTCTCCATTTGTGATGCAAAAGGTCGAACAATAAATTAAAAGGGATCTACAACTGTATTTTCACTATTCTACATACTTTTCGGGCACGGTAGTGTAATGCCAAGTTTGGTATTCTGACCAACTTTAGGCTCAATTCGGCCAACTTGGATAAATATTTTGATACTGACTAACATCCTTAGGCCCGATTCGACTAACTCGGATAAAGTGTAATTTAAGAATAAATAACGAGTTATCTTAAAATATACCATATTTCTATTTTAAAATTAAATTATGAAAGAGTTTTACCATGTCACCAATAAATATTGATTCTAAAAATTTCGGTTAAGAAAAAAAATACATATTATTGCTAGCGGCTATTATAATGTTTGATTATTTCATGATTTTAATAATTATTAGCAATAATTTATTTATTCCTAAGCAAACCTATATTTGAAATCTAAACAAAAATTTAAAAGGTTTCTTTTTTATTAAACCATCATAAATAAAAACTCAAAAACACCCATTACTCTTACTGCATACCCTTAAAACATATTTAAAATTATTTATAATGCAATTATTTATGTCTCTGTAATTACTATTTAATATTCTAAAATATACTAATTTTCCAAAAACCATAAAATTTCAACTTCATAACGAAACAAAAATAATTATTCGAAGCGACCAAAAAAAAATGTAAACACGTACTCTTAATAAATGTCAAAGACTACCTTTAATATATGCAAATAAGCTAAATTCATTAATTCTACACAATTTTAAGACAGTAATTAATTTGAAAATTTAATTGTGCATCTATAAATCTTATAAAACAAAGTCCACCGTTGCGTCTATTCGCGATGAACTCAAAAAGTACTGGACGGATTTTCTCGCAGTTCTAGGAAGGTTTTGGAGCATAATTAGTTGTCTTTTTGGTAAATTGGGTGCGAAATTAAATAATGACTGGATGCATTTATGCGTAGGTTGTTTTATATAGTGAAAATGTACAAAATAAACGCGGACGAAGTCGCGGGCACAGCTAGTTTCAAATAAAGGCATTAAGTCCAGTATTATTTATGTCTAATTTACAAATTGTTCTAACTATGACTCCTTTTTGTTCCACTTTGTCTTGGCGATTCTTTACATCGATGTTCAGTGAGTTACATGCC
The DNA here is from genome assembly GCA_018251015.1 of Phocides pigmalion okeechobee. NCBI lineage: Eukaryota > Metazoa > Arthropoda > Insecta > Lepidoptera > Hesperiidae > Phocides > Phocides pigmalion. The sequence continues at coordinate 7,754 of DWON01005959.1, forward strand.
GTTACGAGCAACAACCCATGAATAAATTACATGCCATAGACTTTTACGGCCATTACACTACGTACTACATGGTGGCAATACAAAGTAGGGGTAGTATTTTGTGTCAACAAAATAAATAAGATCATTGTTTCAGATAGTCGAATGCATTTGGCGAATTGAAGTTAACTATTCAAGACGCATCTACAAATATTATAAAACAAAGTCCTCTGAGCGTCTGTCTGTCTGTTCGTGATAAACTTACAAAGTACTGGACGGATTTTCTGACAGTTTTCTACAACAGGTAGAGTAATTCTTAAGGAAAGTTTTAATGCATACTAAGTTCAGTTTTTTTTGTAAATTGAGCGAGACATTAAATAATCCTCGGCTCCAGTTGCACGGATCGTGGTCACGGCTAAACTTATATAATATAATATATGGATTCTGGGATAATATCAGTTTAAAATTGTATATTAATGACGCTTTTACCACGCTTTATTATGAAATTGGCTCATAACTGCCCATTAACGGAATCTTTGAACGCGATTTTTACTCACTTTGATGGCTTATTAATTCAAACATTTGAACAATTATCAAGAGCCGATGACAATAAACTATTTAAATAAATTTGTCCTGTTATAATTATCAGAATCATCAGGATTAACGATTTTCCTTTCTGTGACCTGACCTGAGAAATATAATATGTTATATTTCGAACCTTGCAACCGGTTCGAAATATCGGCAATTAAAAAGCGTTGATTCAGTTAGCGGTCAGTTTAAAATCTGAGAAATATAATCTACTTTGCCGACAGTACAGAAAAATCAGTAGGTTAATAAATTATACTATTGAATATTGAAAACTAGACTTTTACAGCTAATCCAGCTACAAAGTGAAAAATAATAAAATACCGGCGAAATCGCGGGCACAGCTAGTAAATTATAAAAATCAATCATCTACGCATTATAAACACGCTTAATCACTTGTAATGTTGGCAATATATTACTACATAAGCGATATATTCTAATCATGCAAACCATGATCTATTGGTTAACCTCATCTAAAAAGCTGAAACCATATATTTTCTTCACTTTCTAAGCTATCGTAATCAAAGGGCCTTCGTACGAAAGGCGGTCGTTTTTCATTGGATATAAATAAATCCTAGACACAACGGTTTCAGGTTTTATTGACCATATCTTACGCATATTACCTCTTCTTAGATATTCGATAAATTCTAAAGTCAGCTCGTTTGCAGGCTTATCTTTCCCATATCAAATACTCGTCGTAAATAAACATGTTTTAATTACAAAATGTGTTTACTAGATGCTGGGTCATCGCTTAAAATAAGATTAGAAAGATAAATAAATTGTAATTTCCAAAAGATTATGATAAAATCCTATAATAATAGAACCTTTTTGAAGAAAAGATTTTCGCTTCCAAATGAATGTTCGATTTAAAAGTTCTTCATGAAACATTTTTTCCAGGAACATTTCCTACTTTTTTATTATTTATGCGATGACAACTCTAGTTACTAAAATTGATATAGTTGGCAAGATCGATCATAAATAATGTCTGAATAAAATTGAATCTGCCTTGACAAATTTAATCAGAAACTTGGTGAAGAATAAAAACTATCTAATTTGGTTCCACGTCTGAATAGTAACGACAACAAAAGAAAGTTTGGGTAGACTCATGAAAAATTCAGACCGCTTATAGGCGAGGCCGCTCTAATTGTTTTAGTTAAATTAATTTAGACCCCTTTGTACAGAAATGAAAATTACTAGGTGTTTTACGAGTTCAGACCAAAAAAGAAAATGAAATATGCGAGAGTTAAAGTCTCAAGATGGAAATTATTTTATTGTGAAATTGTTGCCCTGCTTTCATTAATTTGCAACTACAGAATGAAGTTGACCTTTTGTTGATGTAGGAATTTTCTTAAGCGAGGCGAGGTAAAATACAATGAACCTAAACGTTAAGCGTATAACTCTATGTAGTAAGGAATTTTAGTTTACATAGATGTAGCTTCGTTGAAATTTCCGTTAGATATTGTTGTACTACTTATATCTAACGAAGATGTCTTCCACCTTTGCTAATAATAATCTTCATTATAAAATTTCATCGAAAATGTCATCAACATCTTTATCTTCAATTTTTTTATTATTATCATCTGTATATTTATCTGTTTCACTCTAAATGCTCCTTATTTACAAATTCGTTCTACTTTCATTATTCACTTTACGCTCATATTACCGTCACATTATATACATACACACATTACTTTAATTTCAAGTATCATTTGTTTTAAGTCCGTTACTATTTTTCTAAATATTGAAATTGTTAATGAAAAATAATTTAACAAGACCATCGCAAATTGCCCCAGCAACTTGTTAAAAATCAGAATAGAACAAATGATCCATAATAAGCGTGTTATTTGGCTCACGACCCACGTCAATGGTGCTCAATTGGGCTTGCTATGCGAATCAATCATGTAGGCGCTTAGGTTACGAAACATCGTGTGCAATGGGAATCCCAAATAGATGATTTGTAACTTTGAAGAGCAACATGTGACCTCATACTGTGCGTTTTGCCTTCCAGTAATCCTGCTAACATTCGAATCATCGATAATTGTTGGCATTTGGGTATATTTCGATTTGTTATGTTTTGAAATAAATAGTAAAGTATAAACAGTGCAGATTTTATGGGATTTCTTAAGATTAAAATACGTACTTTTCTGTGTATCCAAGTATTATTTTCGTTTGTATATAAAATTTTTATGTTTTAAACCATTTATCAAAAATGTTTTTATCAAAAAATGTAACATCGTGACGAAATCTATTGTCATTTGTGAATAGACTTCAGTTACAAAAAACCTTATTTAAAAAACGTGACGAGTCTACAAATTTATAGTACTACAAGCATAGATAGAACAAGTTAGAAAGTATCAATGTTTGTTTGATTTTGGTAAGAATAATTGTTTACAATTTTACAAGTTTACAATATTTTTTCACTCTTTGTTTATCAATAAGCTTTGCTTCGTTGTTGTTTATAATATTTGTGTTTTACCCTATGTACTTTTGGTTTCCAGAGTAAAACCTGTACTTATTAGTGGTTTAGTTGATGTTAGTATTTTTACCGAAGAATATTTATATAATCAAAATAAGATGAAAACACGAAGTGGCGATTTGAATGCTACTTTAATAGTACTAAGTGTCTGAAGGATACATGATAGTCCATCATCCTGCGGCTAAGCCAAGATTTCATACGAATTGGGTTGATATATTTTATTAATTTAATCTAATACGAAATGGGTACCGTTAACTGTACTGTGTGTTTTTGTTTTATTATTTTCTTTTTTTATGTGACAATAGTAGCAAACGAGCATGCGCACTACCTGATGTTAAGCAGTCGCAGCCCATACACATCCACGTACAACCACAATCACGACCGAAATCTTATCTGGGCTCGAACGTAGATACGTCGCTACTCCTGAGAAGTAAGATGGTCGCTTCGCCTCAAAGTGTAGCTGGCAACCGCACCTCTCCAACCGAACTACAAGTAATATTTTACGGCGGATTATGAGGGCGGCGGTGGTACCTCCCCGATCGAACTATAGTTCTTCCACCTTGTAAATATATAATTGTTATATTACAATTTGACCATTGCGAACATGAGGTTTTCAATACGTGTCAAAAAGTAAGTATCTATGGCGGAGGGAAGTAATCCGAATATGGCTATCTGGCATCCGTTTGTTTTTCGCGCGGACCCATCTAATTTATCTGGGCTGATCGACCATTAGACGGGTATTTGCGAGGATCGTAACTTACGGGCCTTATTTGGGTTTGAAGTATAATTTATCGTCTTCAATTCCATCTGCAAAGGAGGAAAGGTTAAGCAATAAATTGGACGCAGCTGTGTTACGGACATAAGCTCCGAATTAGGTAACAAAAGAGCCGATTTGCGAACATTTCTCAACGATTTGTTATGGCAACAAAAATTTGGATTCGGTTATTGCTTGGTTTTGCGCTATTGAAATCACGTTCCGACTTTTGATTTGTGGCCTTAGTTTATTAAATTGGATATTCTGAGAAGTGTAATAAATTACTTCAATCTAGATCTTTTTTATCGCAAGATTAAAATAATATTTCATGACTGAATTCAAACCTTTAGGTAGTTGGATAAATAAAAAAAAGTTTTAGGTCACCATTATAGAAGTTATGGTTTATGGTTGCTTAGTGAACGGTGCGTGTATACAGTCCAAGATTCAACTGCTAACCCATTTAAAATAAAAGTACTTTACACTGTTTACAGAACGAACATTTCCAACTTATATTTGTTATCTTGTTCATTGCAACTATCTCACCAGACTAGTAAAAAAATTAATCTTAATGTAAACCCGAAGACGCATCTCTGGATCAATACTTGTCTTTGTTATTGGGTTATACTCGTATATTATCATTATACTAATGTAATTGTCAGAAGTTTTCAATTTTTGTAAAGATTATTCAAGTATATAAGGCTTCGATCTCTACAAAAAAAATTTGCTTACGTTAACGACGAAGCATATTCTTCTACATTATTTATGGATTTAATGATACAGAATTTGGTAATATTTGGACCAAAAATTTACTTGGAATCTAAATTAAATAATCGAAATATATTAGGTATTGGAAGGAAAATATTTTGCTTAATGAATATCAAAGTAACCTAATATTTCGGTGGCCGTGTAGACCTTGACTTATTTTCAACGGAACGCTATATTATGTGAACATTATGAGCCATCGTGGTTTCGTAATTAGCTGAAAATTTTCCACATGCTTATAGCTAATTAGCGTGCTCAAGTTTATGACGGAAATAAACTTGGGAATTTCTTATCGTAAAGAATTTTATTCAACGATACATTTCTATGCATAATTCTTGAAGATTTTCGTGATGATAGTATTGAATAGTTTAAGGTAAATTCTTTAGTATTATACTTATTGCTTCGAGGTGGACGACACGCCGCCAATGATGGGCATTTACCCCGGAAGTGGGTCTGAATGCTACTGGCGGAGTGGCGGAAGAGCGTTCCCACGGATCAGCCCCGCTGTGGAGCGGTGGAACACCCGTCAGAGTTTTAATCGGTTAAAGTCCGACATAACCTTCTACGTCCCTGCGGCAGAAGGTACTCGCTCCGGGTTTTCCTGACGTAAAAAATACCTTTTGATTCGTCCTAGCATTTCCTATGTTATTGAGGTAATGGACAAAGACAAAGATAAAATGTTTCAAATTCAGATCAGATTTGTAAGAACCCGCACGGTTTCATAAGGAGGTACTATGGACACATCTATTTCTAGCGTAAAACTTTTTGTGTTTCAGGGTAAAGATATACCTTGAGTACTAAAGAGATTTTTTTTATGTGTGAAGAGTAGCAAACGAGCTTGTGAACCATCTGGTTTTAAATAGTCGCAGCCCCTAGACATTCACATACAAACACAAACACGACCAAAATCCTGTCTGAGCTCGAACGTAGATGCGTTGCTACTCCTGGGTACTAAGATGGTTGTCTCGCTTTAAAGTCAAGCCGGCGACCGCACCTCTCCAACGGAAACACAAAAAAATCTTTACGCCGGATTATGAGGGCAGGCGTGGTAGCTCCCTGGTCGAACTATTGTTCTCCCCCCTTTATATGGTAAAGTGAGTGGAGTGAAGTGAGAAGTATACTTCTCACTTATATATGACCCGAAATTTTTAGTGTGAGTTTTGATAGCGCATTCAGTGTCAGTGGCGTACGAAACAAATGGAAAAGTTTGAACTTGTTTATAATGCGAACGGGCACACTTCATGCATGCATTAAGAATAAAGTTATTCATGTGTTGTAATCGAATTGCCGTGATACTCCTCATCTATGGCCTCATCTATAGTCGGTTAAAGGTCCATAGGACACAATAAGTTGCATGACTCATGGCCACGGCGAAACCGAGCAGAGTTTAGTTAATAAAACAAACAAAAAGGGACGTCTTGCGCCTATCTGCTACTCATACCCTGCGGTTTCTAACGACTTTCGCGGGGGAGGAGATTGGTAGGGATTATTCCGGCCCCGAAGGTTCCCTCTTTGCCCGTGAATTTAGCCGTGAACAAAGGACGTGCATCTGGTTCGACATATCGGCAATTCGAAAGCGTTCATTGTGAGTACAAGTTATATAGTGAAATATATAAATTCCGCGATGATACTAGTTTGAAATCGTACTTACTATCAGGTGGATTAAATGCCCTTTTGATATTCCAATTTCAATAAAAATGCATTTATCATCTACTATCTTTATGAATGGAAATTTAAAAGAATGAGAAATCTGTATGATAAGCCGATAGTGCCTATTGTGTTACAAGGGCTGTTATAAAACATAGGCCTTGGCTTGGTTTGTGCAATCTCAAGTGTATTATCATCAACGGGAGGTCTTTTTAATAGCGCCGTGACACGGGCGAAAATTGAGGATCGTTCAGTTTTAGAATCGTTCTTGTGCAAGCAACTAAATATTCTATTCATTGCATGTTCAAGTTCCACATTCATACATCGGAAACTTTTTACATCACTCAATCCGGTTCTGCTTTGAATTCATCGTTGCTAGCAAGTTTCTTTAGTTCATTAGTCCTAGTA
>DWON01005960.1:0-14361 GCA_018251015.1 Phocides pigmalion okeechobee
GATTCAATATCTGGAATATTGAAAAACACCTTTCCCTCCTTTGAGCCATTTCGGATGATTTATAACAAAAGTACTTTATATCGCAGAAAGCAGCAAACTGGACGAAACTTCCCCGCAGGGATCCCCGCAGGTGTGGTGGCGACTACATCTTGATCCTCAACGCCTAACAGAGTGGAATTTAAACTTGCGATTGGTTAGTTTGGTTAATTTCATGTTCGAATATAACTAACAAAATATCTGCATACGTGGCATCTTAGCACAGTGCGAGTTTTGATATTGCAGTGGATCCACATCACGATATTGGAGCGGTTAGTCCGTGAGCTGCGCGCGGCGGGCGCGGGCGCGGGCGCGGGCGCGGTGGCGGCGGCGGGCGGCGCGGCGCACCCCGCGCTGCTGCCCTTCTTGGAGCCATTCACTGACCAGCGCTATGTCGTACAGCGCATCACCGGTAGATGGACTACAGATTTTATGGACATTGGTCTGTTTAAACTATCAATTTTTTTGCTAATAGACGCATTTTTTCTTTTAGAGCTCGCTCAGGGAGGATGCCTCAGCAATTATAAGTGGAACGGCGGCGGCTCGGACTGGGACGAGAGTAAGCCTACCGACGCAGAGATCGTCCTGCATCTCTTAGCTACATACCTGGATGGACAGGTGATGACAAACGTATCTTTTTATTAATTCTCTATGTCGGCATATATGTATATATACCTGAATTTCAAAATTTTATTTGTAACTGTATTACTGTAAAAATTATTTACCCCAATGTCAATTTATTGTACATAATTGGTATTTTTGGTACACAATTGCTGTGTATTACGGGGCGTAACGCGCTTGCGGCATGTACACGTTTGTGTACATCGAAAAATATGTATGGATAACGACCGTACACAAGTGCTTTTGTTAGCAAGACATGATTGCGAGCAGCAAAAAAATTATTTCTGTGAGTTGTCGATGCATCTCCGGTCTATTGAAAACATCTCCAGTTCAGTCTATTGAAAATGGCTGCAGTTAAAGTGTTGTCAACGGTGAATACAACAAATATGGTGAAGTTACCAAAATTTGTAAATGATGGCATTGTCCAAAATCTACCACTAACGGTGCCGGTGTGTGGTCAGATGCCGCAATCGGGCAACCCGCGGCCCTTCAGCTCGCAGTACCTGAGCGCGGCGCCGGGCGCCCCGCGCGCGCTGGCGCTGCACCGCGTGGCTCTGCGCCCGCCGCACTTCGCGCTGGCGCTGGGCGGCGAGACGCTGGAGGTGGCGCGCGGCCGCAACAACCTGCTGCACTCGCTGCTGCTGCTGCTGGCCGCCGCCGCGCGCCGCGACCCGCCCGCGCTCGCGCGCACGCACCTCGGCCCGGCCGGTCTCAACATGCTTTGGATCATCGGCCGGTGACCGCACTCATCCCGTTACTTTATATTTTTAATATAAGTGTAAATGAGCAATAAAAAATTCAGAACTATAGAAATCATTTTATTTTTTTTAATCTCACATGTACTTATAAATATATAAAGGGACATTATACTCGTAAGTCCATTGGCGGCTGTGATCTCTTTATATGATCTCGGTGACCAACATTACAATATTCAAAACTCGTGAGAGATCGGACCTTGACGAGACAATTAATATGAATTAATAAATCACATTTTAATTGAATTGAATTTATAAAAGAAATAAAGAAATGGTTCCATTTAATCAAGAAACTGAGTCTGTGCATGGTGGTCGGTCATCGTAAAGATCGCGCGCATCACGGATTTGTTGACGGAGTGCAGAGTGGAGGGCTTCGATGAAGATCGGCAATGTGGGTATGCCACGCGTGTGCAACGCGCGCGCTAGGAAGGGCAGGCGGCGCAGTGCGCGCCCCGACGAGCCCGCCGCCGCGGCCTCTCGCGCCGTCCACCAGAGCTGCAGGCTGGCGCGCGAGCCCTCCGTCTCCACAAAGCGAGCTGCCTCCAACACGCGCAGGGCGAACAGCTGTTCGCGCGGTGCCACCACCCCGCGCGCCATCAATTCGCCGCAACAACCGCGCAGGATCTCATACGCGGCGCGCTCTGACGGTGGACCCACTAATCTCTTGATGTCCGCACGATCCACGAACGCGACGTCGATCGCTCCGGTTACATTTGAAGTCGTCAGAACAAGGGCGTTTGGATGCCGCTTGAGTCGGTCTAACTGTGTCAAAATCGCGTTCACTGCTCGGATGGAGTCTGAGGGCTCGAGGCCAGCTAGAGCGGCGCGCCGTGCATGCGCAAGCGATTCAACCTCGTCGACTAGTATGCACGCAAGTAAGCGTCGATCGTCTACGATCTCGCGGATCCTTTCGAATAGCTTTGCGACTAGTTTGCCGCTCTCGGAAAACCATTTGGAAAATAGTCCATGAGCATTTATCTCCAGTAACCGCGCACGTGGAAAACGGTCGCCCAACCGCACCGATAACTTCTGAGCGAGAGCGCGGCAGAGACTAGTTTTGCCTGTGCCAGGAGGACCATGTAGTAAAACTACGCGATTCCAACCTATAACATTGGGATCAACTCCACGATCGGCAAATTCGAACGCTGTTTCAACGAATCGTAGTGTTTCTTCTTTTAATTTGGAATCATACACTAGGCTTTCCCATAACCCGTGGAACTCTTCGGCCGGTAGTGCCCATACATCGGCCACCGCGAGCTCCTCTCCCGAAGAATTGTCCGTCATTGTGTCTGTCTCAGCGCCAAACGTGTCCAATATGTACACGTGAAAGATCAGCTCACACTCTGTCGTTACAACTTCGGAATCGTGTTCGACATCACAAAATGTTATGGAATGTACATTCTCCCGGAGTTCTAAATTTTCTTCTAGATCACTATTATTTATAGTAGCTCCTGGAGTTAGTGTAGCGAAGTTTGATAAATAAGAATGGACAATCTCTTTTATGTACTCTTTGCTTACACGACTTTGTCTTTTTTGCACTACTTCTATATGGAGCGGTATTGTCATTATAAAATAGTTTACAATAATAATTGATTACAATAAGAATTCTACTATTTATTTCAAATAATATCAAAAACTTGTTGTCGTTACAATTGACGTTAGAAGTATGAAATTATGAATTGACATGTCAATTTGACAGACATTTTGAATTGAAATTAACTGCTAAAAATATAGGTAATATCAAACCCTTATATGAAAAATACCAGCGGATTACCGATGTTGACAGAAACATATACAAATAGAAATACTGATTTTTAGGGTAAGAGATATAGGTAAGAGTATAATAATGCATAGACAAAACCCATAAAGTTCGTCTTTTACTCTAATATTATTTGCCCTATAAAATTGTGTAGGTTACGTTTATATATTGAGACGTGTAGTATTGTATTACAACGATTAAATAAAATATAATTGTAATAAAATTAACAATAAAAAATACATTTCCTTTAATACCATATACTTTAAAATCGTTCTCTTTTCCGCCTATCTTCTATCTAATCTATCGCATGTTCAGAACGCGATTTCAACAGAGTAGGTTTGGCAACAAACTCAGACTTTTCTTTTAATTATTATTTATTGATGTATTTTTACTGCTATATTATTTGTAATGTAAATTACTTTAAATATGTTGCGGTACAATTTACTTCCTAAGAACAGAAATAATACAACAATTTCTACAAATAGTACCGATTTTATTCTTAACATTGTGACCACAACGAGCATACTACGTTTACATTAAAGTTGTATGAAAATGTTTGATCCATATTGAACGCACGCATTATAAATAAACACGTTACGCCAAATAAAAAAAAAACGGCTCCAATCCATTCATATAATTTCGTTAACTCTACTTTTATTTCATTTTATTTTGATGTGATAACAATGTGATAATTATGTAAATGCTAATTTGTTAATAAACATAGTTTTTAGCGTTTAAAATTGTTTTGAAATCAATGAACGCCGGTTGCACGCACGAAAAAATATGACTTTTGTCACGATCCGCATGAGTTTAAAAGGTGGGAGAAGTATAGTTCGACCGAGGAGGTACCACCGCCTCATAATCCGCTGTAAAGTAATACTTGTGTTTCGGTTGGAGAGGCGCGGTTGCCGCCTTCAATTTGAAGGGAGGCGACCGTCTTAGTCCTCAGGAGTAGCAAGGTATCTACGTTCGAGCTCAAATAGGATTTCAGTCGTTTTTGCGCTTGTACGTGGATGTCTAAGGGTGGCCACTACTTAACTTCAGGTGGTTTACATGCTCGTTTGCTAGTCTTCTCACATAAAAAAAGGAGCAGAGCGTGCAAGCGAGAGCGGGAAACAAGCGATGGAGAGGCACAATCAGACTAAGTGTTCGATCCTATTCTTAACAGAATAACGCAGATTGGATGATCTTAAATATCACCCATGTATATACGCTGTAAATTAATTGTTAATTTTTAAGTAAAAAAATATTTCAATTAAGGAGTGCAAGTCAATGTTAATTTATTGACAATATTGTCATTTTCAATTAACTCCTTCATTGTAATATACAAAATAATGATAATTCAGAGATAATACTGCAATTAAATTCATAAAAGTATGATTTTTTTCATTAATGTTTCCTCATCATGTTAACACGTAAAATTATCGTCCGTAAACCGACTTTACAGACAGCCATTTTTTATGTAATATTATTGTTGTTCAAAACACGAGCATCTAATTTGTTGTTAACGTAAAAAAGTATAACAAGGAATTTGACAGGAGATCGACACTGACTGAATGAATAAATGAACGAAATGAAATGATTTTTAGACCGAACAGGAATAGATTTCAGGATTAACCGAACACATAAGTGAAGAAGTGTAGTGAGTGTCGTGAGTGAGTGATATCGATTGTAGCTAGCCCTAGGTAGCTAGCTGTAGCTGCTACCTAGATAGCGTTTTGTTACATACGTAGCTTTGACTATAATACTAAATATTTTGTCAAAACTATGATATGATCTAAGAGGACAATCAGCTACATCGTGGAGCGCTTAGCTCCTCGACTCGAATCTGCGTGATGCTCGAATAGGCGCGAATGAGAATGCGGTGGTAGTGGCAAGTAGCTCTGGTGGCAGTGGTGGCGTGGAGTGCGCGAGGCGATGGCGGCAGACACAGCGGTGGCGGCGAGTCCCGAGGAGACGCTGGAATCGCTGCTGCGCGAGGTGGAGGCGCTCAAGCAGAAGCTGGAAGAAGAGCGCCAGAAGCTCAACGACGTCACGCGTAAGTGTTTCCTACGCCTTCCCTGTCCGATTTGCTGTTTTGTCCGCATCTGTGAAATTGTAAATTGCTCACATCGATTTATAAATAACTTTCATATTATTTGTGGAAGTCTAAAGAACACATATAATTAATAAAATAAATTGTTAGGATTTTTAAAAAAGATTATTTGGTAAACAAGTGAAGAACATTAAAATAAAAGACAAATGATGTACTTATACAAGGGCATGCTCCTGCTGACAGTCCTGACTCAGGCTGTACTTGGATTGTACTCCTTGGCTTCTTCAGTGTATGGTAGTGGAAGTCAAGAGTAATGGGTGTACTGCTTTATATTTAACTTACTTAAAGCTCTTACAATATTATATATGCTTATGGTTTTCAAGCCAACAATTGCTTCAGGTGCTAAAGTATATCTCTGACTGCTTGAAATAAATAAATAAATAAAATGAAATATGTGAGCATTGAAGATTAACTTCACGGTCGATGCTTTTTAACATAAAACAATCTTTGTAAATTTGGTCAGGTCACATCCTCAACATATCACTACGTTCAGTAATATATTAATTTTGACTTAAGTGGAGATCTGAACAATTTTCAACAGATTTTCAACATTTATCTTGGTTTGGTCTTGGTGGTATTTTCAACAGATTTTCAACATTTATCTTGGTATAATGGTAATGGCAATAAATATCATATACTTGAAACTACTTCAAGCTGTTCTCTAACATGTATTGCTCCCAATATACATTTGGTTACTTGATGTGCTGTGAATGGTGCGATTGTAACAAGTATTTTCCATTCCGAGTGGAGCTTGTGTACATTGGTGAAGTTGTTGATGACAGTGGTCTACTGAAAGTTCTATTGTATTTAGTCTAAAAAAATATTTTGCTACAGTATACTATAGCTCTTCATTTTTGTTTAACATTTTTATAACTAATTTGTCCATAACTAAATTTTTCATAAACATTTAAATTTCTCTGCAGTGTCATGTGTAGCAGAGAGGCTGGAAGCTCTTAGCTTTCCCAACCTGAAGCTGCGGCGCGTGCTTAAGGGGCACCAGGGCAAGGTGCTGTGCTCTGACTGGTCTCCGGACAAACGTCATATTGTCTCGTCTTCACAGGTAAGTTCTGATGCTAATATTAAATGAAATACTTCAAAATAATCAATTGATAGTTTTCTATTTGTTAGATCACTAGTTATTAAGAGCATACATTTAAAAAGTTGTTTTATTGTTAGAAAAGAGCACTCTGTACTAATCAGGATCCTACATATTTAGGATAACCCTACCAAGTGTCTCATTTTGTAAACTTTATTGTGTTCAATATTGTATATTTTTGTCAGCACTAGTTCCTTCAAAGCCAGTTCAGTAGCTTTAAATGTAGGTAGACAGCCTATGCAGGTAGACAGATAAACAAAGATTTTAACAATTTCTTTTAAATTGGAGTAGAGAAAATACATTTTGACTGTATCTTTTATTTTAATCTATACATACATAAAAAGAGAAAAGTGACTGGCAGACTCATAAAAAAGTCCAGATAGGTTATTTATATAGTATAAGTACCTAAGTTGCAAATTTTGAAACTTCAAACTCTAGACTGGTAAAAAAAGTGTGAAAGGTTGTACAATTTTTTTTTCAGATTGGACCGTCAGTATATTCCAAGACAAGCTAGTTAGTCTTTAGAAATTTTATCCTATTAAGTTTATATTAAAGTGGGTAAAACAGAAGGCGAAAGTTGTTTGCTTATGTCTGTCTTTTATAAATTATATTTATTATAATTATTTTTATAAATTACCTCCAAATATACAACAGGAGCTGCATGAATTATTGGATTATATTATCAATCTCAATTAACAAAACTGGGGCATAAAATTAATTTTTGGTATAAATATACTGATGTATAATTGACTTCACAATGTGTTATTATATTAAAGGATTCATACATAAATTGGCAGGATGGCAAAGTAATAGTGTGGGATGCATTCACGGCCACCAAGGAACACACGATCTCCATGGCCAGCACCTGGGTGATGGCGTGCGCATACGCGCCGTCGGGCGGCATGGTGGCGGCGGGCGGGCTGGACAACAAGGTCACGGTGTTCCCGCTGGGCGGCGCCGGCGACGACGAGCCGGCCGCGCGCAAGCGCACCGTGGCCACGCACACGTCCTACATGTCGTGCTGCCTGTTCCCCAACACCGACCGCCAGATCCTCACGGGCAGCGGCGACGGCACGTGCGCGCTGTGGGACGTGGAGTCGGGCCAGCTGCTGCAGAGCTTCCAGGCGCACGCGGCCGACGTGATGGCGCTCGACTTGGCGCCCTCCGAGCTGGGCGACACGTTCGTGTCGGGCGGCTGCGACCGCGCCGTGCTCGTGTGGGACATGCGCTCCGGACACGCCGTGCAGGCGTTCGACACGCACCTGTCGGACGTGAACAGCGTCAAGTTCCACCCGTCGGGAGACTCGATCGCGTCCGGCTCGGACGACTCGTGCTGCCGGCTGTTCGACCTGCGCGCCGACCGCGAGATCGCGCGCTACGCGAAGGACAGCATGATCTTCGGCGTGAACGGCGTGGACTGGTCCGTGAGCGGCCGCCTGCTGTTCGCGGGCTACAGCGACTACACGGCGTGCGCGTGGGACGCGCTGCGCGGCCAGCGCCTGTGCGTGCTGTGCGGCCACGAGCACCGCGTGGCGCGCCTGCAGTGCGCGCCCGACGGCACGGCGCTGGCCACGGCCTCCTGGGACGCCACCGTCAGGGTTCGTCGTCTCGATTACTTCGCTGTGACCGTTTTTTCAAATTAAATCGGCATATGAGCATGCATTCCCTTGGATAACGGACTCTACGTGTAACGGGTGTCCTACCTCGAGTCGATCACGGAAACTTTGCGATCTGCTCTTTTAAAGCAAATACTGCTTAATAAAGAATTATTAAAGAATAGAGAAATATCTCTGAAGTGTTTTTTTACAATGGTGGTTTTATATACTTTTTATTCCTTCTGTTTTAGATCTGGGCGTAGCGCGTTCCGAGGTACATTCCTTAGAGCGGGACGGGCGGCGCCGCCGGTGCGTGGCGGCAGTCCGGCTCCAATCAGTTTCCTTGTTCGTAGATTAGATCCCGTTTTAAGATAATATTATATGTACGCATCTGTAGACTCATTATGTATATGGATGAAAGGAACTTGCAATCGGTATGAGAAATGAAGATGTATGAGTAATAATAAAAAGTTTAGTTCATTCCGTCGTTACGTTTAAGAATTCTCTGACCGATTAGTGGTTTAGTTGTCGCCAGACTGCACTGCTCTATTTATAATTGTAAACATGCATAACATGGTTGTTAAGTTTTTTATTACTTGTCATTTATTTTGTGTTGATAATTTAAACTGTTACCAGAGTATTGTTTATGGTGCAGAGAATAAGTAGTGTTTCCAATCTCATGAAATATGAGGAGGCACAAAGTTCAAACTCTCATTTCGTCATTACATGAAAAACCGTGGATATATATATTGTTGCAATATTATGTCCCAAATGTATACACGACAATTAAGGGTTAACTAACCTCATATGATTTATAATAATGGTATGAATTAGCAAAAGGCATTCAGACTACTACTTAGACCATGGCAGCCGTTAATTGCGTCTGTGTGCTGGTCTTAAAAGCATTCTATCTTAGTCCTGAAGTCTAGCACATGGTGACTACAGGTACACTCCTATACCGGCTCAAGTAAGCAGTATCGTCTTTATGTGGTATGGACTGCATGTGTTTGCAAATTCTATGTTTATTTATGAATGTATTGTATTCCAAGTATATATATTTATTTTGATATCAGTTAATATAAAAATATATTTCTGTGAATTTATTACACATGATTATTATTGTATTTTAATAGTGGGTTTTTGAAACAAATTTAGTATTTTATTAATCAGAAACATCTAAAGTAATAATAGTGTATTAGAATAGAATAAAGCTTCAAGATCCCAAAGAGCATGTGCTATAATTAATTAGTTTATCAAGTAGGTACTTACGACCTGTTAATTAGTACTTATATGTTATGAATGTAAATACTTGCACATGTTGGAGGTCATCGTATGTACCGTTAGATGTTAGTTTTGATTCGCAAATTATGGTTCGAGAGTGGACGGCGCGGTGGCTCACTGTATTACCAATAAACTGAATGTTGATTAATTGTTTCATTTCATTATAATATATTGATTTAACTCATGTTGTATTTTATGTGCCTGATGCTTTGTACTATTATAAATTGGTTTTAATGTTATCAAATCATTTAATTTAGTTCTAAATATCAGAACGATTACAAATTTTAAGGTCAACCTTACGAATAAAATTGTGCGTCCACGCATGAGTCTTTACATTCATATCTATTTAGTATTTTTGTTACAACGATCACCACCAAATCTATATTAAATTAAAATAATTATTAATAGTTCGACTGCGGCACTCATAACACAATCTGTATGCGGGCGAATAAGTGCTGTGTTTACGTCAGCGCTACTAGACGGGGCGAGCAGTACGTCTGTATATTCATGGATGATCCAAAGATGCTTAAAAATACAATATTTCAGTGAATTGTCGGTGTATCTTCTATCTAGAAAAATAAGCTCCAGTTAATCCGCCTCCCGCAACGGTAACCCGATGTAATACGTGCCGGAGTCAAAGTGTTAAATAGCAATGCGGCCTCAAAGATAGTGCTTACTTGACTTCTGTTTCTCATGCTACTAAACCTTGGGGGTTTTTATATATAATTTGATAAAAGTTAATAAGGCTACTAAATACGATAATAATCTAGATAATACGAAGGGTATCTTCATAAAGTGATTTTTTAGAGATGCCAATATGTGGGCAAGACTATCAAATCTCTTGTTCATTTATAATGTTTTCACAGTAAATTCAACTTTGTCCTTTAAATAAATGACAAGGTTCTGCGAATAGTTCCAACGGTTTCATAGCTACCGTTCGTCTATTTGGCTTGGTTTCATTATATAAATAAAATTATTGTTATAATAAGTCTATTAAATAAGTAATTAAACTACTACTTTTATTATGTAACCATTAAATTATACAAATAGGTCCCGATTGGTAGTGGCAACATTTTATCATTTGACGTATATTAACAGCGCATTGTTACACGGACATATTTTTGAACTAAGACTAAAGTTAAGTAATATATTATTATTGATGTCTAAATATGTACTTAAATGTCTACTTAAATTTTACTTTGTGTATGCATGTGAAGAGTGATAAAAATTTGTAGAATATAATTTCGATATTTTTAGGGAAATTGAAAATTTGAAAGTGGCAATGTTTTGTAATTTCTTTAATAATGCCGGTGTTGCCAAAGTTGGAGGATTTTGAGACAATTTTCCGAGGACTGAAACACGCCGTTCACTTCTTAAACACCAATTAAGGCCAAACCATTTATCAATTGATACTTGGTCTTAGATCACAAATACCAATGTTATAAAATACTAATTTAGAGAATTTATAGGAGAAATTGCGGAAATTTGAATTCAAGAATTAACTTTATACATGAAATCTGATTTAGCTGTCTATTCTACAAACATTTTATAATATATTATACAATATTTTCACAACTATACGTTCATCATAAATATTTGGAAAATCCAGAATTTGGGAAAACTTTAAATGTTTTTATTACTTTAACTACTGAAAGCTAATCTTTTCATCAATCTTTTCTTAGTACATCCTTCCTGTTTTTTGTGGTAATGCGTATTTAATACAAATTTTCTTACTTGACGGTGAAGGAAAACGCAATGGAGAAACCTTTATGCTTGAAAATTTTCAATAAACTTCTGAACGGTAAGTCAAATCTAACAAGGAGCATCTGGCTAGCTTTTCGTAGAAAAAAAGAAAACATGTTATTAAATGTTAATTTCTAAGATCAAAATAAAGTTTATGGACCAACATGAATAATGGAGCTAAAAATATTAAATTTGACATCATATCATATCTAAAACATTGCATTGGATCAATGGACTTTATTTTCTAAAATGCACTAAACATTTAAATTTGAGTTTAAAATTTAAAAGCTGAGGCAATGTTGTCATATAGAAATAAAACAAAAGCAGTCAAGTGTTAGTTGCATTCTCTATTTATTTATAAAGATTAATGGAAATAATATTTTTGCAATTTTTATTTTTTTGGTAACATTACTAACTTTTAGTTTTACTCTCCCTAAATTTAGGGGAAATTGCAATATTTTATTTGGTATGACAACGCTGATCAATGCGCCATTTTACGTTTTGCGCATTGGTGTGTCGGTCGTCATTACATTTTTTTCTTAGTGTTTGTTATATTAAAATTAAGTGAATTTGTCTCTGTCTGAAATCTTTTATACATTTCATTTCATTCGTTTTTTTTCTCAATACGCGTAAAGACTTGTGACTGGTAGCGATCATGGGGCGGGCACTGTGTTTGTCACTGGCCCTTCTATTTTTAGCCAATGTAATTTCGTCAAAAGCACAAAGTAAGTATAAATTTACCTCTTCCTAATTCCGTATACATTGTATATGAATTGGCGTATAATTTCAAAGAAATTCATGATTATTGAGGCGAAAACCTGCATGTGCCTGACCCTGTTTTGTAGGTCGATACAATTATGTCCTAGTTGGTGCCTGGAGTAGGTGATGTCATAATAGATGTGTCGTTTTATTCCGCGATCTCACTATTACTGGCAATGTGCATAATTTTAATTCGGTTCATTAAACTAGTTGTTAAAATTAATTCGGTGTGACCCGACTTTTACACAACTCTTTCATTAGTGAACAGAGCAGTCTTCTACTGTACCTAAAATTTGTAGTTTAGATATCATTTCATCGTTTTTATAATAAAATATTAAAGGACCTTGCAGTCCACGTAAAGATAAGTAAGTACAGCTGCCCATGGACACCTATAACTAATTTGAATAGAACAGGAAGTCTTACATGTAGTAAAACACAAATATGTTGCTATTTCTAAGGACTAAGATTGCTGCCTCATATATGAGTCAGCATCTAAATGTTTGCTCTAAAACAAGTATTTTGTTTTGTGCTATAAATGGGTATACCTGTGAAATGTAGACACATATGCATATGAAATATATACGCTCACACACACACAAATATATATATATACATTATCAGATAAAAAAAAGATACACAGTAATTGTAAAAGAGAAGCATGTACCAGTGTTTGCTGGCTGTTCATATCCTTTCAAGGGCATTTCAAAAAAATTATGCTTTTGTCTGGTGAAGAAATAGGGTTTCAAATTTTTGTATCAACTACATGAAAATTGCCAAGTACTGCCAAGTGCCTTATTTTTCCAGTCATGTCCTGACTTTTGGGATGTCCTGGATAAATTATGAAATCATATTGTAAGGTTTCATATTTTTACTCTTAAATCATAGTTTTTAAAACATGAATATAGAACCATTAACATATGGTGTAACAAATCACTAACAAAAGGGATGATATTAAACAACACACAACAGTAATCATTAGCTGTAACTTTATTTATCTAAAAACATGTTTCTCATTTCACCACTTTTAATGCAAGTCAGGATAAATGCAAATGAAGTGGTTGTTAGTAAAGTAAATTACACGGATAACATTTGCTCTCTAATATTGTGAGTGGCAGTCTTGGCACTATGTATATGCAGCACAATTGAAAATTTTGTTATAGTCTAAATTTTATTAATAAATGTGGTGATAACAGGCTATTAAGGGGCTAATGGACCTATAAAATTAGGTGAAGAGAATTCTGGTATGAGCCGAAAGGCACGCTTAGGGCTTTCATGGCAATGCAATGTAAAATGGGTGAATTTAACAGTAAGGCTAACAATTCCTTAAATATTCGCTCGGTCCTGACTTACCCTAAATAAAGAGCCTATCTGCAAAATTTCCGAATTCTAGGTTAAAAGGTTTTGAATGAGTGACATTAACTTTTGCTTTTATTAAAATACTTTACATGATTATAACTTTACTAAAAAAAACTTTTGACACCCATAGCACTATTTTTATTTAGTCCTTTTTCTATATTATTGACCCCTATCATGTTAATAGGAATGAAATTTGTGGTATTTTACACAGAACTACATTTTTACATCAAAGAATCATCAAAAGAAAGTAATAGATTAATAAAATATTACAAAATTAAATTAGAAATATATATTTGTTATGTAAATTTGAAATCATTGCTATTTATCCCATTTTGTCACATGTAGCATATGTAACATACCTAAATAAACATGGTAAAGAAATAGAAAATACTGCAATTTAGAAAATAACATATATGAAAAAGCCATTTCATCACAGTATTAAAAATTTCTAAAGATATGAAATTTCTAGGTGTTCCTTTTAATAACTAATAACTAATGTAATGAAATAATTACTTATTTTAAAAATATGTTAATCAATATTGAATTAGTTTACATGGAATATTATTATGTGATTATGATAACAAAAGTAACATTTGATTTCTGTTTACTTGTTAAAATTTATGTAAATGTCATAAGAAATTATAACAGGTATTGGTAAATATATCGGGTTTATGGATTGATTAAATTTTTCTATACCATCAGACTAGATTCAGGAATCAAAATTCATTCTAGTTTCAAATTTTAAAACAGTAATATTTTTTACATAACTTTATGTAAAGTTAAATCGTTACTTTATTTCTATACTGAGGACCTACTCTTATTGAATTGTTTTTTTTTTGTTCCAAAGATGCATGTGCGTTTCGGGCTGTCGCTAAGCTTTTAGATTTCTATTTGAGTCACTTTTCAATCATAATACAAATACACTAGTCACTTGGATGCAACAAAGGTACTAATGTAGAGGTAGGGGTACAATAACGGCTATTCAAGATAAACGTAAGCTAGGCAAGGATATAAAAGTGTAGGATCGGGAGGGCCAGACGAATCTAGAAGGTAGCGACGTGCGCAGAGGCAGAGGCGACCGTGTCGGGCGAGTCGGGCGAGGCGGTGGAGACGCGCGTGACGGTGGCGGCGGGCGCGCCGCTGGCGCTGGAGTGTCGCCTGCGGCCCGAGCAGCGCGCCGAGTGGCGGCGCAATGGCGGCGCGCTGCCCGCCGACCTGCGCGTGGAGGCCGAGCAGCCCGCGCCCGACGGCGGGCTGGCCGCGCG
>DWON01005961.1:0-14360 GCA_018251015.1 Phocides pigmalion okeechobee
TATTTGATAATTGAAATCTCCGTGTTTGATTTGAGATAGCTAAGGTGTTAAATTTTTGTACGCAATCTACAATAAACATAAAAATGTACACAATTAAGTGAAATAATTTTTTGTAAGTAAAAAATGCTCTACTGTAAAATTGTGTTTTTTAAGCTACCCCGTTATTGAAGCAAAGAAGCGATATATCCATAGCTACTCCTGAGGGCTAAGCTGAAACCATTCATTTTGTAAATGTCAATCCTTTACACATGTATTATTTATATGATGTTAAGTGAACGCCGTAGCCCATGGACATCCAAATCCAAACTCGAACAGGTTAGAAGTTTTATCTGAGGTCATACGTAGACGCGTTCCTACTTTTGTGGTCTAAAATGTTCGTCTCGCTTCCAACTGTAACCGGTAACTGCATCTCTCGAATTATTTGCTGACGAATTGATCTCAGTTGAACTATTGGCTAACTTGACAGTCATTTCTAGTGTCGCCTCTTACGAATCATGACAAGTTATGATGAAAAGCGTGTAAACATGTTTGTCCATATATGATTTATGAATATGAAAATAAAGACTATAAAATATATCTTGGACGGGTAAGTAAGGAAATATATATAACGTTTACTGTATTGTGTTCTGTTTGCTATTAAGCAAACACATCAAAATTAGATTAATGTGTTTATGGCTGTATTTCTTATAGTTTATTTTCTTTATTGGCATTTGTTGCATATTTTATTGGCACTTTTAGTAACACCTTTAGAAAAACAAGGACCGCAGCCTATGAACTTCCGCCACCAAACATAAATAGAAATAGAGTACAATCGGAGTGCGAAACTATATTCGTTGCTACTCCTGAAGATTAAGATGGTCGCCTAAATTGTAGCCGGTATAATTAAACAGATAATGCAAGTATATTTTAAGTGTGGTATTTGGTAAAAGGTCGATAGGCAAAATAAATCTGACATCAGACATCTGTATATGATACTCAAAGATTTATTTAAGAGAAAGAAAACAAAGCTGTCTCTTTTTAATATGGTTGCCTGTCTATATAATACATATTTATACAGCGGCGTGCCTAACTTTGTCCCTCCACTAAAAATACACTGATCTGTTCCTAAATGCGCCAAAAGTATGCCTTCTTCAGTTTCTTTCATTTACCTCTTTCTTTTATATACTTTACTTTTTTCTTTCATTTATCATTTTAGTATAAATTGCTGATTTCGCTGATTTCTGATTTACAAATAAGCCGCTTTTTGTAACTATTTTGGTTATAAATAATAGTTTAAAAAGTGTAATAAGAAAAAAAAATGCGATGTAAAGAAAACGTGGAGTGCTTTTCAGTGATCTATGAATACCATGCACCTTACGCTTTTTTACATCGTATTTTTTTTCTTATTTATACTTTTTTAGTTGGATTTTTTATAAAAGTGTGTTAATTAGTTTTTTTTAACGATTATTTATTTTTCTTTTTTTCATATTATTGTAGTGTCATCGGTCCTTGATACGTGTGTAACTTTTCAAATTAATCAGACATCTGGAAATTGGTGAAAATTATGCTCAAAGATTCCGTTACATACATAGATACAACCCAAGCTATAAAAACGTCTTAATAATGAAGTTTTAACAAAATAAATGAAACAAATAAATAATGTCAAATATCAATTACGTACATAAACGTTTAAGGCGCAGGTTTACACGTGGATACTATGCGAGTCGTCGTCGCCAATCAGCGTGAACCGGACGGACGTACACGCAACGCTACGCATACCAAACGGGGAGGTTCCGATACACATCAAATTAATCTAACGCGAGCCGCAGTCACTTGCATCTCAATTAAAATATTACTATTCGACCTAATTTGCGTTATTAATTGTTACGTCATATTTTTATAAATAATTAGTACCTATTTTATTTACAGCTGTGCCCACGATTTCGTCGGTGATGATTGAATTAAATTGACATAACTTCTATATTTGTTAACCGATTACAATGAGAAAAACACTAAATATTAAGTGAAGCCCATCACAATATAATCCTGAAAATTGCATTCAAAACGGATCAGCTGCTTTTGGGATTACCTTGAATAAACACACAGATATACAGACATACAGACAAATAGACAAAACAAAAATACATTGTTTTGAGTTATCTTGCGTATGTAAAGGCAACACATTATGATTTTTATATATATTTGCCATGTACAGACAGCGAACAATTACAGTTTTATTATATGTATGTATATATAACGAAAATCTTGAGACTAATTATAATAAAAGCCCAACCTACCAACCAACGGGAGTCCGTGCCCAGACGGTATGGCTCCAAGGATGCTAGTTGAATTCCCGCGTTGAATAGCGATCGCAATTCTCTGCGCGAGATATGAATCAGCCATCTTGCCACCCCGATCAAACATGGGACTAATTGAAATTTTTTTTAGTATTCAATTTTAATTTATTATTTCATATTAATTTGTAATTCTAATTGTTTTTAAGGTACGAAGGTACCTACCCATTATGGTCTCTTTCACAATATTTATGGTCACAATATTTTTCTTCAACGTTAAACAAGTTATTACTTCTAATATGCAAATAACTTTAAAATTTTAGAATTGCGTGCGAGGGATTCTAACTGCCGATTGCGCTTTTAAAAGAGTATTTCTGTTTCCATGTCTTACGAAATTAGAAATCAGGAATTGTCTCAAAGAAGATAGCTAGAGCTCGTTATCTTGTAAGGCGTGTTGAGAGGTATTTCCCCGATGCTGGCGCAAGTGGCGAGAGGCGGTGGCACGCGGGCCGAGCCCGACTGTTTGACGTTCCCAGGCGATAAGGCTATCTCTCGCAAACACCTCCTTGTTTGAACCGCAGCCGACAACTATGGTGATGAACCACTAACATCAATTTCCACCTGAAAACTTCAATTGCAAACCAAATTCAACCTTAAAACTAGATGCTTAAAGTCACTATGTTCTTAGCCGTACGTTGATTCGTTGTTATATTTAATGTATCACATACTATGATATTAGGTTTGTACGACACGCGACGGTCTTATCTTTAGAAATTTTCAAGTGAAGTCGCGCGTCACTTACTGTTTGAGTTCTAGTATTGGCATGTGTCATTGTTAATGCCTTATAAATAATACATAGCTGATTATTAGACACCATTGATCCATACTTAGTTTAAGATTCCAATGACGGTTTAAATAGATTTATAGGTCGAGTTTTATCATAAGAGTTTTGCAATACTATAATTATAATTCCGCTCAGTACTACACTAAGTAGTACTGAACGGAGTTGTAAATATCGCTTGCTTGGACTCTTAGAAAGAGGTGAGGATTTGACTAAGAAAAATATTCAGCAGACATTAATGGTCAATGTCCTGTCCTAGAGCCATATCCTAGAGTTCTGAAGCCTTTAAATAGGGTTGGAAGATAAAGTATACATGTGGTCAATAATACAGTGGAATATCTATTATAGTTGTTTGGAGAGATTTGCATTCATTGATGGGACATAGAGAGTTGCTGCTATGATGCAAAACGGGGAAATGTAACATGTTTGTACTTCAAATGTTACCGGTATATAAGGTAATAAAGTAGTAAAAGGCATTCCTAAAGCGAATTGAATTTCAATATGGCAGAAAAACGGTAAATAAATAGTTATTATTCAATTATTGAACAGGGAATTGAGCAATCCGAAATATGAAGGAAACCAGAACAGTGAAGTTTGTTACTTTGAACAATTGTAATAGGCAAACACGCGTATTAATTTTATATCTACGATACCTATATAAACCTATATAATATATTGGTAACAATAATGAACATACAACATAGCTAAGTAGCTCAAGTTACGAAGGAACAACATAATTTCTTTGTTTATTTTTAACATCATATAATTTCTTTTTTTGGAATTATTTTTTTTAATTCATATCGAGAATTCAAATAAAAAGAGTTGGGTCTATACAGTGTATGGGTACTAGCTTATTCCGTTAAGCGCGTGCAAACTGTAGAACCGGTAATTATTTTCGCTACTAAAGTGCAGATAGAGCGAATTCTTTAATTATTTTAAACGTTGCAGATGCAACGTGTTCTCAAAGTAAATTTAATGAATAGAGGTTCAGTTTTACGAATTGACTACAGCTTGATATCGGGACTTAAAATAATATAATTATTAAGAAACGCGTATTGAGTATCGCATCGCGGCTTGTGTCAATCGTAAATGATTGTAAATTAATATCATCGCGGATTTTGTGCATTTTTTATATAACGGGTACTCACGATTACCGCTTTTTAAGTTAGCCCAAAATCCAGTTGAATCCAGTTGAATCCAGTGGTTAGTTTATGTAAATTACAAATAGTACAACGTTCAGTTCTTGAAAGATACATTTAGTGTTGGGTGTCGGGATAGGGAAAAGGAAGGAAAAAGAGGAAAGATCTAGACATAAGGTAGATAAATTAATCTATCAATAGCACCTGTTAACAGTTTCCCCCCGCCACCGTATCCACGAGCCATGCAAGTGGTTCAAAATATCAAAGGTATCATTTTGAAAATCAAATAAGAAAACGTAAAAGATTGACTGAGTTAAGTAAAATTGGACGTGATCGCTAGAAATAATTTTAAAATTCTTACTTCTTTCTATTTTTATATTTTATAGGTAGATTTGTTCAGAATGTTATGACATTTAAACTTTATATTCATGCGAATCTTTATTTTACATTTCCGAAAAAAAAGAGTTCATTAAGTTAGGTCTTTATCGTTTTAAGGTGCCATATATGACTAAATTAGTTATTACTGAATTGTGAACTATCGTTGGGTTGTAAAAGCTCTGCATTTCATAAACTTTAGTATTGTAGGTAATAATTCAATTGCGTTCAATTTTCTTATTTCATTTGCAGTAAAAATAGCGGAAGTACGAGAGCGTGCATAATTGGAGTAATTAACCGGTTAACGAGCTTGCAGTTCATCCCATGTTGAGTGGTCACTGTATGTGGACATCCATTTATCGACGTAAAAATAAACGGATTTCCGTCTAAGGTCGATGACAGCGCAAGTAAACGATAGGCTTGAGGCTAATAATATGACACGTGAATGCTTTTGAATGTCATTAGTACTAGTGTATATACTGAAGCCTTATGGGTCCTATCTATGTATACATACTTATATGAGTCGTGTTTATACATTGGATTTTTTTGTAAAAGTTGGTTTTAATAATCGTTGGTATCGTTATAGAAAATAAAATAATAATTTTCTATCTATTCGTTTGTTTCCATGTCTCTTTGTTTTTCTGTCGGTTACTCTATAACGCGAAAACCACCTAACAGATTTGGATGAAACTTTTGTTGTAGTCTTCGATTTGTTACATCTAGGATACGGTTTCTTACGTAAAGTATAAAGGGTTACGCAGGTGTAGGTACTCTATATATTTTCTTTTTGCTTAAAATTTGGAGTAAAAATGATTTGATTTTAGTATTGATTAATAATGGCTATTCCAAAATGACTGAATCAGGTGAGTGCGAACGATTCACATTTAATTTCGTAATAGAGGGTTGTATAAACAGCTATTCCAGTGTTTTGTAGTAAGTTGAAGTTCTGTCCTATGACATTAGCGTAGAGACAGGTAGCATCTGCAAGGCCGCGCAATAGGTCACAAGGCCGGCCCGCTAGCGGCACGCGCCACGCTCAAGGACCCCACTAGGGTTACCAGAATCCTTATTAAAATATACGGTATAATCCGCATATTTTCGAAGTACATAAATTATTATAATGTCAACAAAAGTAGGAAGATTCTCAATTTATCCGGTTTTTTGCCGGTGATATACACTTTCCATGTGAATCGATTTCGATAATTGCTTTTTGTCTTATAAAATCCATATGACTATATTGCTCTTAATGGGGAATAATTATAACAGAATAAAGTGATCACGTATGATACAGACAGTAACTTGTGGTGTAGCATAACGAACATCCGATTGGTGGCAAGTATTTGCAAGCCTGTCATAGATGCCTTATAAATATCGCGTTTATGATTTGTTGTTGCTAGCAGTCTTATTCTAATATAATTAAGTTCAAAATACAGTAATGTAGGTTAGAACGAACAATATTATCTTTTAATATTTCCTTTTGAATCATGATATTTTATTCCTTAACTACAATATATACAAATTCAGTCATTTCTAATTACGGAGAACTGGTCTACAAGTCATTTTTTCATTACTTTAATAAGGGAGATCGCTGTATGTGCAAAATATGCTTATTTATGCTTATTTATAAATACGCGACATCATATTACATGACCTTTTTTGTCTACTTTAATAAGGGAGATAGACTATCACAATCACTTAGAAACACTAGCTGTGTGTGTAAAATTCAAGTATGCCTATTGATGTACATGATGTAATACGCTACATCATATCACATTGTATTGGTTTTTTAAATTGACCGATCACGGTAAAATGTATACGGGGGAAATAAAATATCCCGCAAAGTATGAGACACCTGGTCACATTAGTCTCATGCACCTGCACAGCTACATTTGTCCACGCACATTATTTGTGCAAATGCGCTATTTGTGCATCACATAACAGCTTGTTAGTTCTATAAGACAGTTAAATAGTATTAACCTATATGTTGAATACTGTATTTTGGACTAGTGTGTACTATATGTTTAGTACCAAATAAATGCAGCTATATATATACATATATTTCGCTGTGGGTTACTTTATTTTTTTATTAGGGAATAAAAAAGGGTTTTTGTTACGTGTGATGAGTTACAAATGAGCATGTAACTTACCTAATCTTAACTAGTCACAGTGCAATTTTGGAAGTAAAAAACTGAAGCCCAATGCTCAATTCCGAACTAATCTAAAATTTGAAATATAAAGTGATACATGTAATAAATTCATTATAATTATTAAGCATACATACTAAAATTGCATGTAGTGTTTATCTGTTATTAATAGACCATTAAGCTATATATTCTATTGTGTTTGCTATATATATGTAACAATGTAATGTTGTTGGTAAACCTAATAAATAAATAAAAAAACTTTAAGTCTTGTTTTTTATGAAGTTCAGTAAACGTTTCTTTCTGTATGCTGTAGAGACTTATTGCCAGATAGACTGTCACTTCTACGATACAAGATTGCTGCGACTTAATCTAACGAAATAATCTCGATTGTTTAATATTTTTGCGATATCAACGAATTTATTTATTATTATTATTTTGTAATTATGAAGTTTATTTATTTAGTTGCATTAACATGGTGATCATCTTCACAATCTAGTTTAACTTGTAAAAAAGAAAATATCGCAAATTTCAGTTTAATTATAGGAGCAATGATATGCCTATAATCCAGCGCAGAATTATTATTGCAACTGCAATGATTGACCTTTTCTTTACTTTCAAATTTTCCAAACGTTCTACTTTGTGAGGAGTAGTTTACTTGTAAGTTAGTAGTGATAGTCTAGTAGTAAGTCTGGCCTCATACACGGGGTTCGGGGTTCGATTCCTCGGCATGCACCTCTGATTTTTTGAAGTTATGTAGTTATTAGAAATAAATGATCATTGGTTCTTACAGTATCTTTAGGAAAGCTGCTCGAAGAGTTCTCCATCAAGTTCTTAAAAGTGCGTAAAATCAACCAATCGGCACTTAGCCAGCGTGGCTATGACTTTTCCCTTGTTCTTTTCATTACACACCTGAGCCCAATAGTCGGATGCTATTAATGATTAATGATGATAGGTTCTTATGTGAATGCTAGTACAAATAGATAAATTCAAATAGTTTCAACGTTGGTGGCGCCACGGCGTAGCAAAGAGAATAACTTGTGCAAAGGACACGGATACCGTCGACGGATTTAGACCGTGGATGTTAGTTAAGTAGAAGTGCAGATTATTTACAGTATTTATCCCTTGATAAAGTACTTTAATGTTAATATTGCATATTTTTTATGTTAGAAGAGTGGCAAACGAGCTTGTGGATTGCTTGAACCTGTTTTATGTGATCACAGCAATACATATGAAACCATACTTAAATAAGATTGAAGTCCACTTTAAGATCGTGTGTAGAGAGATGTCTTGCTACTCCTGAGAATTAAGTCGTAAGTAAGTTTGCAGGTGTAATCGGCAAAAGCAGCTCTCTAATTGATACTTCAGAAATTGTTTACAGCGGAGTATGAGAGCGCCGGTAGTACCTTCCCGTTCGAACCATAGTTTGACATGAAGGTGAATAAAATTTTCCTAAAAGATTGCAAGCATGCAGTACTATAGTAACTATAGTAGCTTACCGTAGTTGATCGTATTAATCT
The DNA here is from genome assembly GCA_018251015.1 of Phocides pigmalion okeechobee. NCBI lineage: Eukaryota > Metazoa > Arthropoda > Insecta > Lepidoptera > Hesperiidae > Phocides > Phocides pigmalion. Next base: position 8,290 of record DWON01005961.1, read on the forward strand.
ACGTTTATCAGTTCTATTGGATATACGGCGTGCAATTAATTTCTTTGATTTATTCACATTTAGAGCGAGTAACATCCATTAGGGTTGCGAGTATCGTGCCATCAACATCAACTACTGACGTTTTACATGGAGTAATACTTCAGCGATGAATGTTGATGGTTACATCTATAAATACAATTTATTTAAATTATATATTCGATTAAATGCAATAATTATTTATCTCATGTATTTTAATGTAATATTTGATGTTTTTTTACTAATTGTACGTAAACGCACATGGAAGACCGCAAGTAAAGGATTCGTAGCGTAATTTACTATATCATAGTCACAGTACGGTAATATTTTTGATTCGACAATTTTATAAATAGTTACTGGTCAAAATAATACAACTAAAACAGAGCATTATTCTATAAACAGTCCCATACAAATACCTGCTACACATTATTAGGCAACGCTCATCATGAATCTAAATTGCTTACAAGTTTAGCGCCGCCTTTACTTCATTGGGCGCCGTTCGTGCAAAGAGAGTAGCAAGGTTCCCGGCGACACGGATGTCGCTGGATTTAGCCCGGGAGCGCTATAAAGGACTTCGCGACTGGCTGCCCCTCGCCTTGCAAATCGTCTCAAGTAAATTTGTAGCGATGGATATTTTAAAATGAGTATGTATTTTTGTACGTGTCGTTGTACGTTGGTTTAATTCAAAGGTGGGAGAACTATAGTTCGACCGGGGAGTTAAAACCGCCGCCTTCCTAATCCGCCGTAAAGTATTACTTGTGTTTCGGTTGGAGAGGTGTGGTTGCCGGCTACACTTTGAAGCGAGGCGACCATCTTAGTCCTCAGTAGTAGCAATGTGACTACGTTCGAGCTCAGACAGGATTTCGGTCGTGTTTATGATTGTACGTGTCTATGGGCTGCGACTACTTAACATCAAGTGGTTTGCATGCTCTCTTGTTACATTTGGTTAAATATGAAGGGTTGCCCACTCTTTTAAAAAGCTTAAAACAATATTTTAGACGTTACTCTCGTTAGCGTGTTACACGCTATAGCCCGACTAGAACCGAATACGATTTTTTTCTTGTAGGCGATTTGTCATTAGCTGTCACATTTTTGTTTACATAAAAAAGTAAAAGACTTGTTTATTTGGTTTAATTGCCATTGGTAGTAACAAAAAAGGGATAACCAAATTCCTTTAGACATCGCCTTTTTATGTTGAAGGGTAGCAAACGTGCGTGCATGCCACTTGGCCATGTTAAGTGGTAGTTGCAGCCTATGAGCATCCACATGCATCTCAAAACCGGAGTGAAGTCCTACCGGTTATATGTTGTACGTAGACCTGTTGCTACTTGTAATGGTTGCTTCATCTCCAAGGGCAGCTGATAACCACACCTTTCTAACCGATACACAAAAGTAGCTTCACGGTAGGATTATAAGGGCGATGATGATTTTTTTCCGATCGAACTATGGTTATACCTACCTACTATGGTATGTATGATAAGTCGTCGCTACAGAATATCCATTTTCATCCAATGTCAAATGTTAAATCTCATTTGAAGCCGTACTTAAATGCATTCCTACTCTTGAGATAATGATGATTTCTACTCCTAATCACGCTAGCCTCCTTCACTAATCTCTATATAACGAACTACAGTTCAGCCGAGGATGTACCTCCGCTGCACTTCTAATCCATTGTAAAGCAGTTCTTGACTTTCGGTTGGAGACGTACGGTTATCGGCTACACTTTAAGCGAAGCGACAATTTCTATTGTAAGGTTCAGCAATGCATCCATGCATGACGTCAAACAGGACTTTTATCCTGTTAGAAATTAAATTTTGACGTCCACGGACTGCTAATATTACTTAACACCGAGTCGCCTGCTTGTTCGTTATCAAGATATGAAAAATCTAATTTCTCATTAAAAAACTTACTTAAATATTTAAGTAGTAAAGTAGGTAATGAAGACTCGGTGACCAAAAACTCAATCGTACTCGTCACGTAATGAAAATAAATCGGGACAATAAGATAGCACAAGCTAGTTTGAATACTGAGTTATGGTATGACACTATTAACATGCGACATGTACCTACTAATCCGCATAAAAAATTGTCTCTAATGGAGGTCCATACCAAATTTGTTATCTAAAACTATTTTTAATGTTTCCTCCTACGCGATACAACTTGGGTCAGGAATCGAGCGGCAAGGATTATTCAATATATATGTATATAAACATATATAATTGTAGTGTCTGTCCGTAATCATTTCGAAATTACCGGCATTTTTTAACTTTATTAGCTGTTCAGTTTTTACCCGCGACTATGTACATATGTTTACGCAGATATACTCGTATGTACATATATTAACAATACAATGATACAAAGTTTCAGCCCGTATTTTACCCCCTTAGAGGTTGAATTATAAAACTCCTTTTATAATGCTCATTTACGCTAAATATAAATGTAAAGCCTATCTGCAGAATTTTAGGATTTTAACTTCAGCGCCCTCGGCTGTGCGTCGATCTCTGAGTATGTCAATCACCTAATATTTTCATAGGTATTTTTAGATTTCCTTAAACTTTGTTTGTCTATCATTACCACGTAGTCTTGGAAAATATCAGACCGATTTGTATGAGAAAACCACGTAAAGATGGAGGACTTAACAAGGAGTAACGTAGTCTTGTACAAGTTAATTTAAAATGTCCGCGTTATCGAAGAATAACGCGGACGAAGACGCGCGGGTAGGCTTGATACAATATGAATAAATGTATGTCGCCATGATAGATCACAGATCGCTATCGCTTTAGTTTATAACGTAATTTATAGGATCGTAGTGGGCGGCGCATTAATAGTCCCGACAATAAAAGGGACGATCCAGTGATGTCTAAATTATACGAGCTGGCAGTAAACATCAATGTTCTTGTTAAAAAGGCATAATTTTTTTATTGGCGATACGCGAAAAGTGGAGTGGAAATTATTGTTTTATAGAGTTTGGTAAAGTCATGCAGTTAAATTCGTTAATGCTTCTTAATAAGTTCCTTTACTCATACTTACGTGACTTTTTTAAATTTAAAATACCTTCTCTAGAAGAATTATGTCGATCATATGTTATTCAAACAAACGCAAAAGATCTACAATGGCTACTACAAATAAAGTTGAATAGAATTCTATATACAAAACGTTACGACGCACCAATTTGAACAAAAGATAGGTAGATATCCATATCGTACTACAAATTAATGACTACCGTTTCTTTTTTTTAAGTAATAAAATTGTCTATCACCTGACGCAAAGTGGTCACTGCAGACCATAGACATCCAACTTCAAACAGGACAGAAGTTACAGATGCAGATATAGATTATATGCATCTGAAAGTAAAGGTGCTCGCTTCGCTTGTAAGTACAGAATGCAACAACACTTCTTTTACTGAAACATATAAATTGCTTCTCTGAGTATTATAAGGACAGTTAAGTAGTATTACCTTCCCGGACGGCCTATGCCTCTAACACCCATTAAATTTTATAATCGGTAGAATCATACACCACCTACACAAGTTTATTCTCAGTAGCTCCTGTGTATAATTAATACGTAATAAGTATTCTATTTATATTATCTTATAAAATTTAGTTAATATGGCTTAATAATCAAATTAAGTATAAACAATATTAAGTAGCGAAAACCTGTTAAAGGTAAAGTTAGCGTCGACAAGCTCAATAGAAGTTAAACATATGTACTATAAAAGGGAATAAGCGTATTTTCCCATGCCTCCTACGCTCCGAATGCATAATTATGGTAGGTACACGAATGCTTGGATTGCGCCATCAGCCCAGCATTGTTCTGGCTCGTCTAAACCAGAGCGTCTCACGTGTGCACTCGCCCTATTGTCGCGCGCGGTTCACACACACTCACTAATATGCTCCCACGGATTCATTTGGATATATCGTAAGTATAGTTGTTTATGTGATGTCCGACAGTGCGTAGACATCCTAGCTGCTTGTTGGGAGCTCTCTTATTGTTATGAACTAGGAAACGCATTCACGCCTATTGACGTCAATGTGGAATAAACTTAGAGTTAAAACTTACTTTACAGCGACAAGCAAACAAGCTGAACAACCAGTTGATGATTGTGTTAATATTGAAAAGTAAATATACATTGAAATGTTTGTCCAATCTTTCAGAAGTAGAATATTCATATACTTAAAGATTTTTAATGTAGCAAAAAATTCAAACGTATACCTATTAGGTAAATATAGTCATGTAAGGTATTTTTAAAAGGTTTGAAGCATCGGAATATTCATACTTAAAACGTATGTTAATTTGAGTTATTGAAAGAATTTATAATTAAAGAAAATCAATAAATAAATTATGAGCAAAAGTTACATTTTGCTTTATTTCATTAAGTAGTAACATAATTAAACACAGAGTAATTGAAATAAATATATAGTTTTTTTTTAATTATTATGAAAGAGTAAGAAACGAGCATGCAGGCCACCTGATGTTAAGTGGTCACTGCAGCCCATGGACGACCACGTCCAATGCCAAATAGAACAGAAGTTCTATTTAAGGATGGACGCGGGTGCGTTCCTACTCTTGAGGACTATTATGAGGGTGGCGGTGGTGCCGCCCAGGGCGAGCTCTAATGGCTCTACCACTTTTAAAATGAGTATTTAAATAATACACAGAGAATGATGAATAAATATTACTAATAATTGAACATTAGGTATAAAGGTATAAGGTGTTGGATTTTGTGTTTAAGGGAAATTTTTTCGCCACTTCTTCATAGCAATGCATTATCCGAAGCGGTGATAGATTTTTAGACGCTGAAAAAGAATTCTATAAAAATCATCTTTGAATACATGGCATTTGACTTTGGTGATAATGATAATAGATGTGATAATGATAATAGATGTGATAATGATAATATATATATAAAAACATAAAGTACTAAAAATCTCATTAATTAATACACCGTTTCACCTTGACTACAAGCCATGTAACTGGTTTGAAATATCCGCAATAAAAAATCAAAAATAGTTAATACGGGACATAGTAAAATGTATTAATTCCGCAATTATTAATTTAAAATGATAAAATTAATAATTCTTAAAAAATATCTATTATCAGGACTAAAATTGTTTCATATTTTCTTACGTAACAACACCAGTACAAAGTAGCATAGTTAGATATGATAAAATGCTTAGAAAGCGTGTCGAACAGAGTTAATTACTCATGTAGGAAGATAAACTTAATTACGTTAAAAGCATTATTTTTACTATGAGTTTAAATTATAATAATGCTTTATGAATATTATATAAACTTGTAGCTAATTAAAAATCTAACTATTGTATAATAATTTAAACTAAAAAACAACCGACAAAGAAATTACATCTACTGCATTGTACCTTTAGAAATGCTAATTGGTTTATTTCTAATTTATTGTCATTTATAATATTTAATTACTGTTATCAAATGATAACGAACGGGAAGACAATTTAACATGTTCATTTAGTCAGGCTAAAATATATATAAATATAAGCACTATCAGTCACCCATCCAAATAACCAATGTTCCTGACTTTGCTTACCTTTGTACTAGTTTTAAGATCGGGCCGTCTAAACAAGCCTTCAATTATTTTTATATATTAAGTACATAAAAATGTTTTTTGATATTTACATCGGTACGCTGACAACCTCGTTGTATCTTACGTAAAAAAGAATACAAGAGTCAACGTCTTTGTGATGTGACTGAAAACATACATAAATGTATGTTCATTATTGTTTAATCGTTCAGCGTGTGTGTTCACGGGTAGCGTGCAGGTGGGCAATTGATATTCGAACCATATCACCCGTATTACGGCTTTTTCACAATTTCCTGTCGCAATATCGCGGTACCGAGGTTTTACCACTATCGCAACTATCCACGTATATACCCACGTATGTATTTTTTATGTGAGAAGAGCAGCAAACGAGCATGCAAAACATCTGCTGGTATGTAGTCGCAGCCCATAGACATCCATGATTGTACAATCACAAATATGACTGAAATCCTATTTGAGCTCGAACATGGATGCGTTGCTACTCC
>DWON01005962.1:0-14359 GCA_018251015.1 Phocides pigmalion okeechobee
CGGTTGGGGAGGTGTGGTTGCCGGATACACATTGGAGGCGACCATCTTAGTCCTCAAGAGTAGGAACGCATCTGCGTTCATCCTTAAATATAACTTCTGTTTTATTTGAGGTTGGACGTAGTTGTCCATGGGCTGCAGTGACCACTTAACATCAGGTGCAATGAGCAAGGAGCACGTACAATACAATAGTATTTTAATAATATAAATCATATATAAACGTATATCTATAACCGTATATACAGTTTTTAACTCGACATTTCTTATAAAATTTCATCATTTCTTCGCTTGAATTTCCCCTGTAAAACAGTCTAATTTCGCGTTCCAAAGTTCAAGTCTGTTAGTTCTCCTCTTGAAAAGGTCCCCTGCACCTGAAAAATAAAAAGAATTCATTAGTATTTGCAAAATTTCTAAGTTAACTTCGTAGTTTATCATAATAAAATAGTCCAATAATAATATCAACACGTTAAATTCATTAAACTAATAAATAATAAACATATCACATATATCAGTAAACTAAGTTAATAATAATAGGTAATTTCATAGTTTCAGTCCAGTGCTAACCGACCGTGTTGCGTTGTCCGTAAGAAAAGGCATGCTCGTTTCTTACTTTTTCACAATAAAAAAAGTTACTTAGTAATTAACACGTAAACAATTACATTTTTCAAAAATATGTAACATCAAACGTAAGTATATAAAATCATGTACAGTTGGATAAAAAACGTCGTTTGTCACCTCAGTAAAGTGGATGATATCAAATCTACGAGATTCGCTCGACGGTTTGCTCGCCCTCGGGGCGTCTTGGAAAATAATGCCGGTAATAAATTCATATCAAAAAGAGAAAGTTGGTTGCCTGGGAATATCAGAAGAAACGATATAGAAACGATATTAAATTCAAATTCAAAATAAAATATTTTATTTCATTGTAAAGTATTTACATACACTTAATGAACATCAAGGTAAAAATACAATGTAAAATCAGTACATCGGCTTTGAGAGCCTGTTGGCTAAGGTCGGCAGAAAATATTTAAATACAATGATGATTTAAGTGTATGTAATTTGATTGTTCAGGTTGGGCTTTTATTATAATTAGTTTTAAGTTTTTCATCATTGATTAAATTTACAATCTAAATGTACTTTTGAAGTCTCTTTCACTGTCCGTTACAGCATCACTGGAGAAAGACACTCAACCGATAAATATAATATACCGAGCAAATAAATTAGAATTTTAATATTTTATTTTTTATAATATACAATATAACATACAATATAACATATTCAGCATATCGGGTTCTAGCGCGCTGTTTGGGTAACGTTGACGGGGAAGAAAAACCTGGCGGAAAAACTCTCGGCGCTCTTTTCAAATCTATCATTGACATCGTATACGAGGACATTACATAGTACACGAAAGGTGGTAGAGCCGTTAGAGCTCGCCCAGGGCAGCACCACCGCCACCCTCATAAGCCGTCGTAAAGCGACATGTTCTTCATGCACTGTGTTTCGGTTGGGGAGGTGTGCTTGCCGGATACACATTATTGGAGGCGACCATCTTAGTTCTCAAGAGTAGGAACGCATCCGCGTCCATCCTTAAATCGTACTTCAGTTCTATTTGAGATTGGACGTGGTTGTCCATGAGCTGCAGTGACCATTTAAAATCAGGTGACCTGCATGCTCGTTTCTTACTCTTTCACAAAAAAAAATGAAGTTACGCAGACACGTTACGTAAGTTCCCTCGCTATTTAAGTTAGAATTGTAGAAATGTGCGTGCAGACCATCTGATGTTGAATAATCGCTGCGGTTCAAGGTCGTCTATATCTAATTTAAAAGAGGACTAAAGTCCGATCTGAAGTTACGTAGAGACGTTTGCTAAGATGTAATCTAGGTTGTGCATGGATTCATTTCTACTTTTGAGGACTAAAATGACTGTCTCGATTGTAATTGTTGCCTAAGATGGTCGCTTCTTGTGTAAACCACTAAGCAAACCTTTTCCCTGAAAAACGCGAATTGATTTACGCTAGATGCACAGACGTACGCGTTAAGTAACGTTAATTTATAATTGTCATTACACAATCACAAAGCAAGGATTACCTCATTCCCTGCGACATCATACATCATAGATATGATCACATTTCTATAGTATAATGCTGCATTACCATTCGGCCTACCATGTAATTAGCCGGCGTTATGACTTGTTCTGTACATGTCGACATTGATATTGTAATCTATTTGTTCAATATTATTAAACTAGAACTAGTATGTAATCTCTTATATATAAAAATGAATGTTTGTCTGTATGTCCTTTATAAACTCGTAAACTTTGCATTTGATTATGCGATGATCTTTCGCAAAGTTGTTGTGCATGAGTCCACGAAGGTTTCTCAGTTGGTACGACCAATTTTCGTCAGAAAAAAAAACAATAAAATGAATTGAATTTTGTTTTAATGTCTTTTGTTCAAATTTATTTTAATTGGTTGCGTTGCAACGCGCGCAGGGTACAGCTAGTATTTAATAAATTTATAAAGGATTTGTATCAGTGCATTGTAGGATTTTTTGAAAATTTAACATAGACTAGGTTTCTGAATATAACACTTTTTTAGGTTTACTTTTTGTCTCTATATATATTTTTGGTTTAAGCTCACGAATATCGCAAAAATAGTCGATTGTTTTGTTAGTATTTTAAAAAATACACACATTTAAATAAATTCGATATGGTTAAAATGTTTTGTTTCAGTAGAACTTTAGATTCAGCTTGAGCCATCTGTCTGTATCATACACCGTCATTTGCGATATGTCGATGATAAGGGATTTGGTTTTTTCGTATGCATACGGCGGTTTAAAATCATAAAGAAGACATTAAATCTACAGTCCATGCAAAAGAAGTTATGGACGAATTCGAGTGTAATAATAAATAGTCAATAATACAAGTAGTCTTACTTTATTAAGCTATAATAACAGGGTACGCAATATAAATTTCATTGCAGCTACGGACATATCTGTGTGTTACAAGTAAGGACATCAATAATGATGTGACATGAAGCATTATTTCTTGATTTTCATTATTTAATGATCAGGTGAAGCACCGTTATAACCTATAATTCTTTGTAATACAATAATTTAGGCTTTATCTGCATCGTTAGGAACGACGTGTCCCTATCTTAGGGACAATATTTCTCCGTATGGGCTCATTACCATTAATTTAACCGAATAAGCCAATCATTACATTAGTGACACTTATATTTATTTATGTATACTTTTCCTAAAGTATATCTGAGAATACCTAAGTCTTTTTATAAGCATGGTATGTAGTCTAATTTTCGTTTTTTTTTTAATGAGATTAGAAAATTTGCATGCGGGTTCACTTAAATAGGAAGAGGTCATTACCGTCTATAGACATCTATAATACCCCTCATGTTCATTCTTTTTCTTTCGTGTCGGCATGACTGGTTATTAAAGGGTAGTGCAGTTAAGGAGTTAATTGGAGAGGATTAGTACTGGGTGAAGGGAGTTTAAAGATAAGTGGGAGTAAGCCATACTGTAGTGGAAAGATTGGTCAATCAGCGTAGGTGGACGAAGGCTGATTGTCCAGGGTGCGCCGGGCGGACATGTGATGTCGCGCCACTCGAGGAGGCTTTATTTCGTATTAAGAGGGGGGTGGTACCTTCCCTGCCAAACCATATAGGCTCTACCTTGTGAAAATTAGTTTCATCTTTGTGTGTTTTATTATTATAGTTTCTTTATTCATTATTATCACCATGGGTTTCATTATTAATGTTTTTGTGTGAAAAGAGCAGCAAACGAGTGTGTAAGTCACCTGCTTTTGAGTAGTCGCTATCTATGATTATCCACGTGCAATCTCACATAGGACTGAAATTCTATTGTAGGTCGTAAATATATGTGTTTCTAATTCTAAGCAATAATAAATACCTTTTGTAAATGTACCGCTAATCGCATTTCTTCAATTGAAAAAAAAACGTAATCTAGTGCCTACGTCCTTTCTCCATCGCACCATTCGCCGAAGGTTGAGATTTCTTCCACATCAACTAGGTTCGTGGAAGTTCTCTACAGTTCGGCTTGCGCGTTCAGTTCTACCACGTACATGCAAGATGCAGAACGAGCTTCCTCCTGAGTTATTTCTTTAACCCTATGACAAGGGGCTTTCAGAAAAGGTGCAAAGAGCATTTTTAAAATTGATGTATCGGCAACTGTTTCGTTTCATTGGCGTTGCAGTTTATAGGCGACATTGACATCCATCAGGTGAACCGTCTACCTTTTGTTAGGCAAATTTATCAAAAAGTGTTGTTTAATAGCGGATCAAGTATCATGTACCACTTGTGTACCTTCTACCATTTTGGTTGAATTCCATAGGCGTCGGTGACTGCTTTTCATCAGGTGATCCATCTGCCTTTTCGTAAGGGAAATCTATGAAAATAAGTTGTTTTATCAGGCACCGCTTACCTCCCGGGTCAAACCGTACAGGCTCTACGTCTTTTTTAAATTATCGTAAGGTATACCGTCGAATTTTGTAAAAACATATTAACGGAAAATTAGGGTTATTGTTAAGTAACTAGTAGGTATGGGTAAACCACATTTTCCTGTTCGTAAAATCGTAAAATTTCTGCATACCGACTCGAAATCTCCAGATCTGCTATTAGTATTCAACAAGCGTGCCAATGATCTTCGATACGCAGAATCCGGACAATGGTGAAATCAATGAGGCTCTGTGGTGACTAGTGCCGTAGTGTTGTTGAGAGCAGCCATAATGACGTCAGGTTTAGGGCCACTTTCACAGAGAACTATTGGGAAACACGTCTTTTCGATTTCAATTAAGGTGAGAGAACTGACCAGGAAGGTACCACCGCCGCCCTCATATCCGATGTAAAGCATTACTTGTGTTTCGTTTGGAGAGATTTGCTTATACGGTACAGTCACAAGCAAGTAACCAACTCAAAACTTACGAATAGTAACGCTTTTATGCGACCATAGCTAGATCTTCAGCTCTGTTTGAGGCTATATCTGGATCATCATGGGCGTAGCGACCTCTGATGTTAATATTCTGCTGTTTAGAAAACCCCTTTGTTTTTTTTAATTAAAAAGCTATTATAAAGCCGTATGTAAAACGGACCCCATTGTCGGAAACAATTAGCTTCGACAGCGTGTTGGGAAAGCATCTGATTGCAAACCACCGCTGTGACCGAATCTTTAGCGCATTCTTCCGAAACGGTAAAGATACATCTGCAAATTATCTCCTGCATTATCAATTCGTTCTTAAAACTAAAGCACTAAAGTTGATTTTTGTTTATCGTTGCGTATGAATCTTTGCAAAACTGTGCGCATATTATGAGTATCTCTCTCAACGATCGGTTTACACAGACATTATAATATCTAAATGAATCAAAAGCACTGAAGCAACAAACAACGAGCTAGCCTCTCTTATGTAATTTATTCATCTAAAAAGCGAGGCGCAGGCGTAGGTTCTCACGCGCGCCTTGGAATGAAGAACGATATGTAACAGACTGCGCTTTAACAATTATTCGCTTTCCTTGCCTAAAAAATTAAATTGAAAATGTTATTTTTCCCCAGAGAGATAAGCGAACGAGCACGCACTCTCCTTGTGTTAAGAGGTGACAGCAACAAATGAACACTCACATACATATATAGGACCAAAGTCCTCTCTGAAGTTCGAAGGAGACGTATTTCTATTCCTCAGTGCTAAGATGGATGTAAATTCGTTTTTATCATCATTGTATTTTTTTTTTTATCTTTGCACACGTTTTCGTTAGAAACTTCAAATCATGTGTAGTTTTATTGAGGTCGTCGCAGTGTTTTCGATCTGAACTACTTTTCACGTTTAAAAAAGATAACATATATATGATTCATACAATTAATTACATAGTTTTTGAGAAAAATATGTTAACTTTGTTGTTTTCTGTTGGAGTAAGTCAGCGAATTATATTTTTAATAGAAAAGTATGTTTGCGATATTTGAAACAAACTTATTTGCAAGCGTCTTCTATACATATATCATTCTGAGACATGCACTCATCTATATGGTGGCTATGTACTGGTAAAAGGTTATGAATCCTCTTAAACATATGAAAGTAGTACACAAAACATCGACTTATTCATGTAGCAGTAAGATTGTAATTGCTTTGGATCTCATATGACCGTTGTATCATTTTGTTTTTGAACGAGGCTCAATTTATTTCATTAGGAGAAGGATACGTGTCCCTCGATGTCTTCACGGGCCAGCGAGTTCTGGGTGTACACAGGGTCAGGAGGAAAAAACTAAGGGCCCCATCTTATGCGAAACCGCGACACTGCCATTAGTCGATGTTAAAACTGGTCGCTTTATCTTCACCGGCTTATTTCCGTTGGAATAAATTAACGCTTACCTTGCTGCGTACAACATTGATGCAATGCGCGGCTCAACGCGCTTGCGCATTGTACACACCTGTGTTTACGTACAAATTAAGGATTACGGGCGAAAAGTGCTGTGTTTACGACGTTACAAGAGGGCGACATTACGTCTGCATATTCGTAGATGATACACAGATGCTAAATATATAATATTTCAGTGCATTGACGGCACATATTCAATCTAGATAAGCTGTAGTTTAGTGCCTCCCGCAACGTTGATCCGTTGATATGAGCGTTGCATTCAAAGTGTTAACCCTTACCTAGTCGACAGTAAATACCAGTGGTGTTTACTGTAATTTGCTTGTGAGATACGAATATAGTATGATATGGGTGACGGGTATAGTGTCGCTTAAATTACTGAACAACAAAACCGTAATATACGACTTTAAAATGAATGTAATCGTGGAATTTATACATTTTTTTACATAACGGGTACTCACGATGAACACTTTTTAATTTCCTAAATCGTTAATCGTGAGTATCTGTTATATAAAATAATGAAAAGATACGTCATAATTTATGAGATATTTTGGGTACAGTAAGGCGTGTGAATACAGTTAAAAAAGACATTTTCTGGGTATCAAGCTGACATTTTCTAAAATAGTCCCATTTAGCTACGAAAATCCAGAATCTGAACATATAGCAGTATAAGTTTAATAGGTTGCAGAACTATAGTCGAACGAGGTACCATCTTCGCCTTCATAATCCACCTTGAATAATTCCTTCTGTTTCCGTTTGAAAAGTTTGGTAAGCTTTCGTTTAGGGCTCTATCGTTTATCAAAGCTAGTTGGAAGTTTGTATGATGAATCTAACGAACCGACTAATATATTTTTAATACGCTTTTATTACCTTGGGTTGTATGTATGTATGTAACGGAATCTTTGAGCATAATTTTCACCAATTTCCAGATGTCTGATTAATTTGGAACTTTGCACACGTATCAAGGACCGGTGACAACGCAATATTTTCAAAAAAATGAAAAATAAATAATAGTTAAAAAAACACGCTTTTATAAAAAAAACAACTAAACAAAGTATAAATAAGAAAAAAAAATGCTATGTAAAAAAGCGTGGGTTGCTTTTTCAGTGATCTATTGTTACCATGCATCACACGCTTTTTTACATTGCATTTTTTTTCTTATTTATATTTTTTAGTTGGATTTTTTATAAAAGCTTGTTTTTTAAACTATTATTTTCTCTTTATAATTTAGCATAACTTAACGTCTGTCGTTTGCTCTATGTTAATAACATGGTCGCAAGATGTTCGTTACGATTCGCTGGATTGAAGGTAGGGGCTCTTAACTTCGTCCGTGTAACTCACACATAAGGGAACGTTAGTCTGTGTACGTGACCCACGTAGTATGGGTATTTTTTATAATTTTTACCCTCTTTTCCTCCTCAGTAAATACTCAAAGTAACCCCTTCCCCCCTCCCCAATTCCCTTTTCCTCCTTCACTTTTCACGTATCTCATATCCGTTAAACTGAGTTGGTCGCTTTGCCTGTAAGGTAGCTGGCAACCGCACCTCTCCATCCAAAACACAAAAACTGCTTTACAGCGGATAATAAGAACAGCGTTGGTACCTCCCCGATCGACAAATAGTTCTACCAACCGGCAAAATTTATTAATTTATATATATTACCTCAAGTGTCGTTTTTATAAGTAAGCTTAAGATTGAAACTGTGGTAAAATCCTGGTTCACACGAGGTCCGGAGGGCGAATCCCGGGCAGGCATCTTTACAACATACTCAGATATATACTGCATGTTTTTTATCTCTACGGCGTTCGTCCTCACTACAGTTACCAAATGGTATCCGAGAGAAGGATATGTCTTCCTTTTTCCTATTTTATCTCCCTTGTCCCACTTATCCAGCATATCCAATGTAACCAGGTCACCTTTTGATGTAATGAAGTATTTTGAGTCTAAAGAGTAGTAATGAAATTTTTGTGCTCTGCGATTGTATACGAAAAACCAAACTTCCATCAAAATTTTGAAATTCATCGCCATATGATTAAAAGAAGCTTTATATGTAAAATATAATTTTATGGTGAGTGTAAATCTTTTTAAGAAAGTCTTCCTTTTTAACCAACTTTGAAATAGAACGTGGTTCTTAATTCGGTTGTTTTTTACGTTTGTAACCGTATACCTAATTTCATTATTTATGTATTAACAAATTTGGAAAATACTTTTTTTTGTTTGAAAGAGTACACCTGCTTTTATTGCATTTAATGTATGTATGCATGTAACTATAAGCGTATTAAGAATATGCATACTCGTATGAGGATATAATTAGTGATTTAGATAGATATATCAAGAGCCAATTATTTAAACTGAAAAGGTTGCCACTAAGCACAATGTGGGATACGGTGACTACCTGCAACGCTGGCATTCCCTGTCAACCTGCTGTATGTGTTTTTTGAGAAAATGTAATGTTATTTAATCCTTTTTAACCAAATGATGTGGCTACCCTTCTCACTGACTCAAGATGTCCGTTCACGGTCTACCGCGCACGAGGGTCCGTTAAATCCTAAGATGGAACAAGTCTTTGTGTTGCCTTTAATTCCTTTGTCTTTACGATGCAGAAAAAATACTGGTCTTTTTTGTATATTCAGGTAATGGAAGTGGCAAACGAACATGCAGTCCACCTGATAGTAAGGTCACTGTCGTTTGTGGACATCTACAAAAATTCATAAAAAATAAGGGCCCTACTTGAAATTGATTGTAGATGCGTTGCTACTCCTGAGGAATGAGGTGGTTGTCTCATACAAAATGAGGGCAACCACACCTTTCTACAGAAGGTTAAATAGCGGTGGTACGTCCCCAGTCGAACCGTAAGATCCTCGCCTCCTTGCAAAGGTCTTAAGAGAAAATAAAGGAGACGTTTCAAAATTTATGGACCTTTGGCCAAGTATTTGTACACCATATAAAGAAAAAGAAAATATAATATACATCTGTTTTTTACTAAGCATTTTATTGTAACCGAC
Organism: Phocides pigmalion okeechobee; assembly: GCA_018251015.1. Lineage (NCBI taxonomy): Eukaryota > Metazoa > Arthropoda > Insecta > Lepidoptera > Hesperiidae > Phocides > Phocides pigmalion. The sequence goes on from DWON01005962.1 coordinate 9,397, forward strand.
TAGGGTTATTGGTAGAAAAATATAATGGCGGAAATGTCATTTTGACAATTGAAACGACTGACGGAAGAAAACTAGATCCGCTAAACAAATCAAAATAAAAAAAACTGACATATAATGGAGACTTCAGTTTTATCCATAGACTGTCTAAATCAGATGTTCCGCCATTAAAATTGGTTTTGTACCGAAAAAGTACATGTTTTTATTAATTTTGAGTATTTTTTTGGGATTCTTGAGATTTCCTCTAATTTTTGAGATGGTCTACAAATACCTAGTCAAGATTGAAATATCTTTGCTAGGTATTTGTAGAAAATGTTGACAAATGCCTTTCTTTCTCTCTTTTGCATTCTATATTACTACTACACACACTATTAACAGTATCTTTACGCATTGACCTTGCACTATTTGTAATTTACGATTCCTTTTTTCGTCGGACACTTATAGCTTAGTGGTAAAATTTCCACCTTTTAGGGAGTACAGTGGTCCATATTCTATGCATACCAAAGGTGAGTAATTCCATAAAGTCATAAATGAATGTCAAAATTACAATGTTAAATAATCTTTTCACCGGTCTTAAGCACCCTTTTGGCTAAAGTAGACCACAAGAAAAAAAACAGCTGGAAAATATTGTAAAAACTGAGGTAGACGAAAGAATACTGGTGTGTGTAGATAATGGCGGTAATGGAGTGTGTCGGAGACAACTATGTTGATATCAGCTTCCGTAACCAGCGATTAGCATTTACTCGCCTGCACTCAACAACACTTACCTACAATTAACACTACTTATAACGTAGTTTTTTTTAAGTTTACGGTAATATTTTCTTTCAGAACCCCACTAAGAATCCCTGTGTCGTGGTTGCCGAAGACACGAGACGATTTACCCAGACCGAGATAGGAATTAAAATTCAGCATTAAGATTTTTGTCTGACCGGGAATGGAACCCAGAGTCCTGTCTATTTCAGAATGGTATGGCTACTGCTGAATCACGCGAACAGTATTTTTTTCCTTTCTTATATTTTTAAAAGTACATATTTTGGCGTTCAGAAATGCTATTAAATTATAATCCGCTGTAAAGCATTACTTGTGTTTCGGTTGGAGAGGTGCGGTTGCCAGCTACACTTTCAAGCGAGGTGACCATCTTAGTCCTCAGGAGTAGTAACGTATCTACGTTCGAGCTCAGATAGGATTTCAGTAGTGTTTGTGGTTGTACTTGGATGTCTATGGGATGCGACTACTTAACATCAGGTGACTTGTATGCTCGTTTGCTACTCTCCTAAAATAAAAAACGCATTTTTTTAATTAAATAAGAGCTTGTTTTAAAATTTTATTTTTATGATCAGTAAAAAAATGTATTAAAGTTACAACCAGTGTTTTCATATAAATCGAGATTTAAAAACTACATTTTTTAATATAGACTAGCCTAACGAAAAGGCAGATGAGTCACTGAATGGAAAACACTCAGACTGGACTTTTCGCATGGTTAATATAATACTGACCCATTAGTAGATAGGTCAGATTTGAGTTACATACGGATACAGGCGTCTGTTAGCGCCATCTACAGACAAATTGAAATTACGCATTATTACCGGCCAAGCGATATATCACTTTTGATATTATACATCAAAGAAGGATAAGTTCTCGTAGCAAGAACTTCTATTTCGATTTTCCAACAATTGTCCCTTTTGTGTTGAGTCAGTATACCATTATGCATGTGATTTGCAGCATCAGAAGAATCGCCAGATTCAGCGGCTTTAAAAAAGAGCGCTCTTCGCACATTTTTGAAGAATACGTCTTTCACATCATGGCAATAATTGTATTTTTTAATTTAATTGGCTTTACATGGGTCATTATTATCGGTTAGGTTGGTAGTTGGTCCTGTGTTCAATTAAAAATGTATTTAAATGTATTTTTTCATAAATTACATCAAAGAAGTATTACATTTACGCGTGTACGTAATTATACGCTTTTTTATAAATGAAAGTAGCAAACGAACACGCAGGTCAGGTGATGGTCGCCATGACCGTCTTTAATCAACTCCATAATGCAAGCTGGTATTTTTTTAAGCAGGGTAGGTTGGTTCAGCGATTAACCATTGTAGGGTCAACTGATCGTCGTAGTATATATAGTAGTACATACTTTTACTGACTCCATTTTATTATTATATTCTATCTATTCATTAAAACCAATAAAACCCAGGGTGACCGGCGATCGATGACCGGCACGTATTTACGTGCCGCGGATGATTCTACGGGCAGGGGGCACAGCCCCGAAACCGTTTCCCCCGTGGCCTTAGAAACCACGGAGAAGGCTTAAACGAAGTGACTCTATTTTTGTATCTTCATAGTGCATGCAATGAAATATATACATACTTGGACACGACGTTAGTTTTTTTCAATTAAGTATTGTCTATGGGCTAATGCTGACACTTCACAGCAGCATGCTCTTATTATAACAAAATACAACCGAATTGATAGCCTCCTCCTTTTTAAAATGGTTAAAAAACGGCAACCGAAATGAACTTCTTCCTTTTTTTAAACTGTTAAATCCATTTATGGTTAGTTTATTATCTATGGCTGCTATGATATATATTTGTTTATGGTACTGCGAAAAATACTGATATTTTTTGTACTCAAACACAACGAAACCCGCATTAAATATAGGTAATTACAATTCGAAGACCTTTTATAGTAACAAAGGAGAAAAGAAGTGTACAATTAAAATGAACGACACATCGGTGACCCTTCTAGCGTTCCGTAAAACATAGGAAAAACCGAGTTTTTCTATAAATAATTAAAGGTGGGAGAACTATAGTTCGACCGGGGAGCTACCACCGCCGCCCTCATAATCCGTAAAGTATTATTTGTGTTTCGGTTGGAGAGGTACGGTTGCCGGCTACACTTTGAAGCGAGCCGAACACCTTAGTCCTCAGGAGTAGCAACACATCTACGTACGAGCTCAGATAGGACTTCGGTCACGTTTGTACTTGTACGTAGATGTCTGCGGGCTGCGACTACTTACCATCAGGTAGTTTGCATGTTCGTTTGCTCCTCTTCTCACAATAAAAAATAAAAATAAAATAAAATAGTAACAACTTAGTGGTTAAGGATGACCTCAAGGGTTGCAGGAGTTGGTTGGACGCGGACCGCACAAGATAGGTCGCGCTGGAAATCAGTGGACGCGAAAAGGCTGAGATGATGATGATGAGTTAAAATTCCAGCCTTTTACGTGGACTCCGATGTTTCCCTAACACCTCTGAATTTTCGAAGTTATATGCGTTTAAAAAAATATTTATCACTTACTTTAAATATGAAGGAACAAGGAAGGAAGTCTGTAATTGCTTCAAAAGTGTAAGAAGTATACCTATCAAACCACACTTCGCCATCGTATTAGATTACAGCTTAATCTTTCATGTCAATCTGAAAACACAAACCCTGCATTAATCGAAAATTAAAATACTTTAATATTATTTATAATTCAAAACTAGATCTAGCTTTAAGGATTTTCTTGAAATTGAAAAAAATACAGAAAGTCAAACAGATAACGAAAAACAAAAATAAAGTGTCACACTTTTGCCAGCTCAACTCACTCTTCGCCAGTATTTTAAAATACTCAGTTTCAATTTACGCCGTGAAACATCCCACGCTATGCATTATTCATTGAATTCAGCGTGTTGCCATAAAAAAATAAACGATTGCCATATAAACATTTTACGCCAAACATTATGCAGACAGTTAACCTACATTTTAATTAAAACCATTATTTCTGAACGCAACGTAGATATTTTGTCTGTACCCCGTGCGTACCTCACGCGATCAGCCATGTTTTATTTTTATTTCCAATTAATAAGACCATACCAACATTGTCCTTGAAGATACATATAAATTAATCTTTTGTAAGTTCTCGGAATATCATCGACATCAAACTGTATAAAATATCTCCGTTTATTTAGTTTACACTAACCAGCATTATTATTAGTCTTAATATTATGCTATTTTCTTCCGTGATTTGAATTCACACAAAATTCACAATTCGAAATTAGTTCCAGGAATCTGACATTTGAAAATTCTTTGACGTCATTCTCTATTCTATTGGAATGCTTGGCATTGATAATAATTTAATGTTTGGTTTCATTTTATTTAATGTATTTGTAGCATTTAGGTACTTGTATTTGCTCATATACATTTTTAAATTTCTGCACTCTTTTTCCATAACATTTTTAACTATACCATATTTGAGACTCCTGAGAAAAGTACTTAAAAAGATGAGCATAAAAAATCCCTTCATGTCGTAATGATTATTTTAAATTAATGTAACAAATTTTACAAAAATCTTCAGTTACATACTGCCTAATTAATTTGTTTTATTTATATTGAAAGCGTAGTAAGAGAGCGTGCAGGTCATTTGATGTCAAATGGTGTCTGCAACCCACGGACTTCTATGTTAGGACAGACGTCCATGAGTATGCTTCTAAGGTAAGACTAAAGTCCTGTTCGACGTCATCAGATGCGTTCCTGAGGACTGAGATGCTCGTCACTGGTAAGTGTAGCCGGCAGCCGCACTTCTCCAACCGAAATGAGACTTGTTTTACGGAGGATTATGAGGGCAACGTTGTAACTCCCCGGTGTAATTATGACTCTTTTCCGTAGAATGTATGGACTGATGTTACATTATACCCTTGACATTAATTTTGTGTTAATACCTTGCAATGAAATAAAATATTTGAATTTGAATTTATGGTTTGTAACTTTAATGGTAATAGGACAGATCAGTAGTTTATTCTATTATTTACGTACGTTCATTATATATAAGTACGTAGAGCTTCACGAAACACTGCCTATGTTTCACTTTTTTGTAAAGTTGTGTAAAGTTGTAATTTTTTTGCGAAATACTAAGAAACGGGCATGCAGGCCACCTGATGTTAAGCGGTCACTGCAGCCCATGGACAACCACGTCCAATCTCAAATAG
>DWON01005963.1:0-14359 GCA_018251015.1 Phocides pigmalion okeechobee
TAAGCTCGCGATTGAACGCGGCTATTGGTATCTCTTACCTGTTGTAAGAGCCGAGTAAAAGAAGGCTCTCAGGGCACTGGAGGTTGGGGTGAGAGCTCGAGTTGTCCATCCAAGGGACCCCGAGAACGTCGAATGCGGCCTGTAAACACCTGGTGGTCTTGGAGATAAAACGCTAGAAGAAAACCAGTGCGTTCCTTTTAAATCCCGGAATTCTTGTACGTCTTGATACAAGGACACCGGGACGTTCCCTTGGAAATCCCAGAATCCTTTTAAACCACCGAACAACCACTCAAGGATTTTCTAGTAGATGGAAATCCTAGAATACCAGGTCTCGCTCCCACAACCCCGGATACCTTTGAAAGGTACAAAACCTCCTTAAACAAAAATAGATATGTAATTGCTAACTGTATCCGTGTTGCATAATGCTATTCCAGTATCCAATTCACATTTCAAAGGAAGAGATTTGCCAAGCAACTGGGTCGCGTATAGAGATCTTACCCTGATACCTTTATTGGTATGGAAATATATAAATACTGGAACTTTATTGAAAATTTCTTGCACGATAACACAGTAGGTCTCTTTAGGTCTATCATTTTTTATATGTGAAGCGTAGCAAACGAGCATGAAAACTACCTGATGTTAAGTTGTCACAGTCCATAGACATCTACGTGTAACCACAAACACGACTGAAATCCTATCTGAGCTTGAACGTAGATACGTTGCTGCTCCTGAGGACTAAGATGGCTGTCTCTCTTCAAAGTGTAGCCGGCAACCGCACCTCTCCAAGCGAAGCACAAGTAGTGCTTTACGGCGAATCATGAGGGCGGCGGTGATTCTTCCCCGGTCGAACTATAGAAACCACTTTTGAAATTTTCACCTATGCATCTAGGTACATTTACTAAAACTGGAGTAACAAACGAGCAAACAGTCCATCTAAGTAAGTGGTCACTGCCGCTGGACATCTGTAACCATTAAAACATACAAACTAAAGCCTTACTTCTACTTAACTAAAAATGTTAAATGTGTGTTAAATGATCCGTTTTCTAAACTGCTGAACTTGTATTCATGATTTTTAATTTAGAAATAAATTAGACCTTTTAGACAAATATAGGCTATCTTTCCTCGCGAAAACAAAATGTGAAGAGGTTGAAATAAGGGATGCAATTTATTAGTGAGAAATTATATATTTTTTTAATTTAGGCATACTAATACAAATTTTCATTTTTGGTCCTTTAAAATAGTGTAAATGAACACTAAGAAAGAAAATTTTGGAAATCGCACAACTAAGGGGATGGAAAAAGGACTTAAAAGATAAAAAAATGAATTTCGGTTGTGGATGAAACTGCGAGTGCTAGTTCCATTTAAATAAAAAAAAACGGATGATTGCGCAAATGATACGCTATATAATATATGATTTAAAAATTAGCCATTATCTTAAAAATACCACATGTATTACAAAATACTCGATTTGGAAGGAAGGTTAAAATAAGCCTGTTTAAGAAATGGTAGCAAAGTCCAAAGAATTGATTTACAGTAGCGTAGGAACACTATGACATATGATCTGCTCACATACTTTGTTACCAACGTAACTACGTGCCATCTCAGATAATACTTCAGCTTTGTTTATAGGTTACTATTCTTTTAATATAAAAAAGGTGTTTTCGTACATTGAAAGGCAATTTACTATGATATGGGTAGTCACTACTAACGCGTTTTAATTGTCGATATATCGAACCAGTTGCATGGCTCGTGGTCACGGCTAAACTGCGGTGGTGGGGACAAGCTGTTTACAGATGCTAGTGGTAGATTAGTCTATCTGCCTTACCGCTAGTTCGTTGATCTTTTTTAGGATTCCTATCACGACATCCATCACTAACTGTATCTTTACGCACTGAAATTTGGACTATTTGGGATTTACATAAACTAACCACTTTCATATTAGTGCTAACTCAAAATCATCTTCTCTTTTAAAGTTCCGAAGGCTTTTCTTGGTCTCTCTAGCCTCCCTAACTAAACGTAGAAAGTAATGGTGTTCAGCGGAGATCATCTGAGGTTCCTATACATAATTGTATCCAGTAACTAGGACTTCACTTCTTCACTTGAGCTCGCATACAATATACGTCTTTGCATCGTTTAATTACTGTTTAATCTAGAGGGTTATCCGTAATATTTTTATATTTCTGTTTAATATTTTGAGAAACGGACATCATTAGTCCAAGCAGTTTATATTTGCAAGAAACAGTAAATTTATTAAATATGAAAGATACTCATAGATTTTCTTACGTTATAGACATAAAAAACCATTAAGCCATGTACGTCTGTCTACGAGCATATGGGCTAAGTTAAATAACAGCAAAACCAATTTTGACGCGACTTTCACTTACAGGATTTTGCAGGAAGCATTTTTTTATCTAAAAATATGTGGGTATATATTATTCCTAAAAGGTAGGATCAAGTTATAATTAATTATTCAAGAAAGTAGTTGACAGTCACTACTTATAACACCAAGTAGATTTTTTTTATAAAATTTTACATAATGTTGGATTTTGGTTATCTTAAACTAAAAATAAAGAAAATGTAGTCGCTTCTATCTTATTAGATTGGAAGCCATATGTCGGACGTCATCTAATATTAAAATTATATGGCGTATCGAAATCACCCTTGCACGTTGCCCCACGTTGGGCGCCAAATGGGCAATTTTTTACATTCAATTATTCCTGTCCCTCGTTTATGCTTATATAAATTGGTCTGTCTCTCCCTTATAAATGGTTTCTCGTGAACAACACGGCGTAGGCGGTGTCTGTTATAGATGATATACAGTTCAATTGTGATTGGTGAACTTTTACTTCTGGTTTGTTCCCTGTTTTGATTTTGATTTTGCAAGTAGCAAAAGTTTCTTGTTGCAATGTATTGTTTTATTTATCTTTTATATTTTGTATTTGTATTGTATATTTTGGTAGAATATGTAAAAATAAACACCGTCTTTCATCAATGCAAGAGAGCATTGATCAATGAAGAATTATTGTTCAGTTTTGTAATGAGATTCTGAAATCTCAACCGTTGTTTGTCCCAAAACGGTCTGTTTTAATATATATCAACTTTTTTATTATTACAGATATTGAATTATTGAAATGCAGTGTTAATTTCGGTTGACTATAGTTTATCTATTTATTTATTGTTTTATTGTATCACCTCTTAAAGAGAAATGTTACAAAAGGGCAAACTTAATGTCTGAGGGCATTCTATGTCCGTCAACCCTGGGTGAATGCAGAAAATTTGCGGCTTTATAACAGGTTTGAACCAAAAATAAAAAGTTGAGTATAAAATGAAGTTAATTATTAAAATTTGACTACATACCTCGGGTAGACTGCATGTATGTTTGTTGCTACATAATAAAATATAAAAAAAACATTTTAGTCAGCCGTTATAATCACTTCCAAACATGATATTTTTTACTTAAGGTCACGTCACCTAAATGGGTTATGTCATCTGCATAATAATATCAGCGTCATATACCTTTACTAAGCCATAGTGAAACAGTGGTAGTCTAGTGGTGACACGCCTCATAAAGAGATCCGGGATTTAAATCCCTGCCATCTGATTTTTCGAAGTTATTCAAAATAATTATTCCTTGAATTAATCATGTTATATTATATCAACATGTCAGAATTCTCCACAAAATTTTCAAAGATTTCTGAAGACTATCAATTCGCAATTAATCAATGTGAGGTCTGTAACCAGCAGTGGGTCAATAATGGGTTAAGCTGATAAAATTGTAAAACCCATTATTGTAGTCAAGTTTTCACGGGTAAAGATTTCCAAGGAAAACTGTGGATAAATACGTCATCACACACATCGCATATGGCGCAAGGTGTTAAATATTCAGTGGGTGTCGAGTCGATGGATTCGCGGCTCTCTTTACATTGTTATGTCAAATCGATTTTGGATATTTAGAACTGTGAGGTGATAAAATCTTATAATAGTTCTTTTTTTTTTTGTAAGACTTCATTGGAAAACTTTTATTTTTTATCGGTACTCACGATGAACGCTTTATTAATTGCCAACAATTTACTATATAACGGGTACTCCTGATTAACTCTCAATGGTCCTTTTTTATCTTTTAAACTAATATCTAAAGTGTAAAGAAATTAGTCACTATTTCGATTTACAACTACATGTTTGGGGCCTTAAAAATAAATGAAGGTATAGTGAAGACTATGTTAGTAATAAAAAGCGATGATAGTCTAGTGGTTATAGTTCCGGCCTCTCTTTCTTCAACCAATCATCTCAAATTTCTTGAACTTGCTTTAACCGTTAAAAGGGGAATGTACCGTACGAAATTTTTTTTCACGACTTCCAAAGCTATATTAATAAACAAACATGAATAAAAACGATATGATATTTTGCAAATCATTTGTTTATTACTCATCTGTTAAAACAGACATAGAAACATAATAAATTAAACTAATTGTAATATGTTACAGTATCTAACAATATATTTATGCTTACGAATAATTTATAATTATCGTTTATAAACTATATATTGATGGTATTTTTGAACCCAGAGCCGTATAGAACAAAGTTTTGTTTTGAAAGTATAGTATTATACCGGCTAAGTACCGGTGCATTCTGATTACGGACCACACACTCATCCCGCATCGTCCGCCGGCTGAGCCCGGATCAATGGCGTTTTTTATTCAAAATAAGTCCTCAAAAAAGCGACCCCAGAAGCCAAATGGTCCAGAATTTGTTTAAATTGTCACGTACAGACATCGCGCGGTTACACAATCCGGGACAGAGGAGTTCAAAGTAGTTATTACCTAAGAGCCACACTAACAATAGAATTAATGTTTATTTCCTAAAGTAATAAATTATGAAATAGTCTGACGTATAGCCGCATGTTGTTGTTAAATTTGGCATGCCAGTTAACGAGGAATACAGAGTACTATAAAACATGTTTTAATAATTAGCATTTTATGTGTATTCGTGCAAATAACTTATTTGATTACAGTTAACCTAACATTTTAATAATAAATCGGTTTGCATAAAAGCCAACTTGAAGTTTTATAATTTTAAAATTTTATACGTAATTTACACATTTATGTGCAAATAACATAAAAATAAAAGAAAAAAGAAAAACAATAAAAAAATAAGAGGCCGAACTTTATAATCTGTCTGCAACTACAATTTCATAAATTTATTACTTTTATTCTTAGGAAAAACGTTCACACTGTTCAATTTTATTCCATACCAACAACGTGATTCCAATTAAATATCTCAATTGATAGCATATGCGAGTCTTCACGATGGACTGACGAGAATATGACGAAGATCTGACGTTATTATGACGTCTGGAATCAAATCACTCGATTATTGGGTAAACAGCATATCCATTTGCTACACTTGTAGCACGAAGGAAATAATTGCTATAAACTGTCCAAAATTTTGAAAGTATTGTGCCGGCTACCTGATATTAAGAGGTCGATCATGTACATTCATATTCAACCTTAAACAGGACAGAAGTCTTATCAAAGGCTATACTTGCCATAATTTTAAGGAATAAAGAAGGTGCCGCGCTTATGTATGTAGTCGATGGCCATATCAACCAATTCAGTTTTTTTAAAGAAATCGACTATTAATTCCATGAATTTGTTATAAGTTAAAATATTAATATTAAGCAAAAAACAAGTCAAAATTAAATAATAAAATATCACTATAATTTTTAACAAGAGCTTAAACCTAACATTGCCACTGATGTAGATGTGCTCTCAATTTTTTAATTTGTTCGGTGTACATGTGAAATCTGAAAAGAAATATATTGCTAAAATTTTGAGCATGAGCTTAAAACATCTTTTTTAATTAGTACGACCTCAGTTGAGAACCACTGTCTCCGTAGACATACGTTGAAGGGTTAAAAACGCATCGTAGTGCTATAAAAACTTCACTACAGATATCGGATTTTAAATTTTAAAATGTGCATTGTATTGCGCGGGGTTCGGAAATCGATTGGTGCCAGCGACAAAGGGTTAACCATTAATAATAAAAAATCCATTGATTTAGAACGACAGCTTGTGAGCCGACGGTTGTTTGAAGCAAATGGTGGACTGTCAGTTGTGTGGATAAGTGGGTTTGTGGAGTAACCTTTTTTGCAATATCATATTCTTAAAATTAAAATTTAATTTACTTACAGGTTTTAAAGGTGGAAAAAATGTAGTTCGACCGGGGAGGTACCACCACCGCCCTCATAGTCCGCCGTAGAGCATTTCTTGTGTTTCGGTTGGAGAGATGTGGTTGCCGGCTATAGTTTAAAGCGAGGCGGCCATCTTAGTCCTCAGGAGTAGCAACGCATCTACGTTCGAGCTCGAGGTCGTGTTTGTAGTTCTACGTGGATGTCTATGGGCTGCGACTATTTAACATCAGGTGGTTTTCATGCTCGTTTGCAGTAGTTTAATGCATCTATGTATAACCTCAGATAAGACTTCAGTTCTGTTTTTTTGCTGGAAAAGTAGCAAACGAGCGTGCAGGTAACCTGATGGTAAATGGTAAATTGCTTTAATAGAGGATTATGAGGACGGCGGTGGTACTTCCCTGATCGAATTGTTATTGTATAGCTGTCAAATTCATCATACATTTAGCATACTATGTACACATTTTTATATTAAAATAATGAAAACTTTAAAACCAATTATAAAAAAGCCTAACCCTATGTGATCCAAAGGGAGTCCGTGCCCATGTGGCATGGTGCAAAAAACGGTAGATGCATTACCTTGTTGAATAGCGATCAATTCTCTGCGCGAGATATGAACCAGCCCTCTTTTCACTGGCGACATCGATCAAGCGATTGACACCGCTGGAACTAATTGTCTGTAAAACTTTTTGGTATCGGTCTCTACGGTATCAAGTACGCAACGTTTCAAATTTACCATTTGTTTATCGTACGTCAAAATATAGAAAACTTAATATAGCTGTTCAAAATCAATCAATACATACGTTGCGTTGCAAAAATTGTGAACTTCGACAATTAATGTGCACACTGCACTGGCCACCCGTCGTGCTATAATTCGATTCACCGCGGGCCCTGTGAGGTCCTACCGCGCCAACACTATTTATTGTTAAGAGTAAATATTTAGCAATAATGCAAACTTTTAGTAAGGGTGTTGACTGAATTTTCTTTTTAAATTATACCTAGAATAATATGTTTTTAAGAAAGCAATGAGTAAGTAATTATTAAGTATAAAATATATATAAGCAAAATATGTATATGATCAATGCACAACGTTTCAAGTAAAATACGTTTGATTAATTCTGTTGCATTTTTAAATAGCAGGATCGTAATATTTGTACTGACATCGTTATCGCAATGAAATAAATAGATAAAAATATAAACGCATGATACTTTTTTATATAAAATCTCTGTTTAATTCGTAGAATTTTAACTCTTTTTAAAAATAATTACGAATACTGCTAAAACGTGCTGTCATCTATCTGACTGAGATAATGGCTTAGAATTAAATTTTGTACATTACTGTACACAGCAAAAATCTTAGTTCCAAAAATATTTTTACGTAACATTATACACACAGCATAAATTCGCAAGTCACAATACTGGCGACAACCCTACATTTGACCTCTATATGTTTGTCCTTGTGGTAAACAAGATATTTTCTACGTATTATATCCATTGCTAGCTTTGTTATAGATCAATAATTTGTTTTTAAAAGAACCAGCGTTGTATGTTGAATAACGCGAAAGGATGTACGATTTTTATGCCTCAAATTTGCAGGGTTACGGCCTTCATTGTACGCTAGATCGCGGAACCATTAATCAGTCTGTGCCAGAATCATCAATATAGCATTATACGTCCAAGCACTCGATTCGAACATTCGATGTATCGATTATGTATCGGTAATTCGATTATGCCGACTCGTATTGTGCGCGAGCTGTTCATCATTCGATGAAAAATGGCTACGTCATTATTTTGCCGCGAATATGTAGGTTAAATTGGTAACTATCTGAAATAGATACACGAAACACAGGTTTAATACCTACATTCAAACTACCTTCATATATTTTTTTATAAAAACTTCATTGTTATTCTCATCTTTATTATTATATAAGAATAAAATATTACTCGATTGTTTATTTGTTAGTTCATTTAATCAGTTTGGAAATTTGTACACAGAGGGCCTGGACCTTTAACTTCATCATACGATATACATATACTGTTATGGTATATTATTTTAGAATTTTGCAGTATGCAGCAACAATTACAGTCAACAATTGGCTTTTCTACCAATATTTTTCAAATACTATGGGTTATCTAGGCTTATATTTCACGAACCAATTCACACGTCTACTATATCATGCCTTACGGATTATGTACTATTTTATATATCTCTTTTACAATATTGTCACAAGTTATTTTTAAAGGTTCAATCCATACGAAGGCATCTACGCCTGATATTTTTTCACTATGAACTATTCTTAACATATTGAAGGATGCGTCTGTGGACTCACTGACATACAAAGCGACCGTCTTAGTCCTTAGGAATACCAACATATCTGTGATATGCAGAAGAGACTTCTGTATAAAAGCCATCTTTAATGTTTTTCAAGTGCTTGTATTAACGTTTTTCTCAGTAAAAGGAGCAATATTAGAAGCAAGATAACATAAAACACTAACAGAGGATAGAATAAGAATATTACGCAAAGACGACCGTTGGCGGTGTTCGTAATTTCCCTCCGGATACCTTTCAGTAGGGATGAGTAATGCCCGCCGGACGCCATGCCTTCTACAAGCTCTGTCTTTCTGTTTTATTTTAATGCTAATTATTAATACAATTCCAAGCGCTTATGGCTCTGTGGTACATATAAATCTAAACGGCACGTCAAGTTAAGCGGTGATTGAGGTCACTAGAAGGAAGGATGGGTACCGTTAGTATAACATCGTGACACGTGTTTTGAAGAACTGGTTAAATTAAAAAAGGTGGAAGAACTATAGTTCGACCGGGGTACCACCGCTACCCTCTTAATCCACCGTAAAGCATTACTTGTGTTTCGGTTGGAGAGGTGCTGTTGCCGGCTACACTTTGAAACGAGGCAACCATCTTAGTCCTCAGGAGTAGCAACGTGTCTACGTTCGAGCTCAGATAGGATTTCGGTCAAGTTTGTGGTTGTACGTGGATGTCTATGGGCTACGACTGCTTAAAATCAGTTAGTTTGCATGCTCGTTTGCTGATCTTCTCAGATAAAAAAAACATGACTACATTTCCAACACAAAAAATGATCTTAAACGTAACAAACCGTGGTCCCGTTAACCCGTCAGATACCTGCGCGTCGCCAATTTTTTCCCACACGTCTATAAAGGGTTAAAAAAGCCCTACGTATTGTAAGAGGATATCTAATTTCCTTGAAAGCAAAATTGGCGTAACATTGCTAAGGTACTTTTTGTACCACTAACCCTTTTTGCCGGTACGTTTGTCGATTTTTTCTTATTGAAAGCGTAAAGAAAAGGCGGTTAGTTTATATCCGGTTTCTTTTGACATTTGGAGGGTTGACCGATGTTCTCAATGAGTATTAATTATTTGAAGTGGGATTCAGTATTGGAGTGGATTGACGTGTATTGTAGGAGTTTGTAAGAACATATTTCTTTAACTAATTATGAGTCGACATCATGCAGTTATAAGTTTAGTATTGAAATTAAAATAATAGTTCAAAATGAATTTTAATTGGTAATTATAGGTTTTTATCATTTTTAATAGTGAAAACTCAGGATTTTTTTTGTCATTACTAATTCGAACAGGAAACAAGATTGCTAAATTATTTGTAATTGTATTGTATAAATTATTTAGAAATGTTAAGACAAATAAAAATGTTTAACGTAAGTCAACGATGCTATTTTTTCAAAATTTTGATTGGTTAGTTAAGCTTTATGTAATTAGTTTTTAAGATATTCAATTTAATAATATATTTAAGTCAATAAGATAATTATTTTAAACGAATACTTTGAAACGCTGTTAAATATGTAAGGATATTTTGATATACAGTAAGAATACATTTCGTTAAGAAAGAAACGTTGGTCTCAATATCGATGATTTGTAAGTTATTAAATTTATAGACAAGCATCACAACTTAATCTCTAAAGATATTGAAAAGAGAGCCATTAATTTTCACACCTCATCAGGCAACGTGAGATCTAATCGGGAAGATGGTCTTAACAAAAAAATATAAAGAAAAATAATTTCACGCGAATCATAGAGCATCTGCCACCACCTGCTATTATTCTCTGATTACCCTTCACCTTTCTAATACTATGGGTCTTTGGCCCCCAGCGGATGTGAAAGGGTTTGTCTTTGTTTGTGAACAGTTATATTACGGTCTAAGACCAGGTGGGTGCTTCTTCCGCGTTCTCACGAGATGATACCGGATTTTGCAATTTTTTCAAAGGTTGGCTGACGCAACTGTGTTTGCTTTGGCTTTAGGGTTAAATTCACTGTTAGGGTTATTAAATGCAGGAGGTCAATTGCCAATGTTAAATTAACGGCACTTTCGAAAAGAGATATATAAAACAAATTAAAAGAAAATTGTCTTGATTAACCAATATATTTTTTTATTATGAAAGAGTAAGAAACGAGCATGCAGGCCACCTGGTGTTAAGTGGTCACTGTAGCCCATGGACAACCCCGTCTAATCTCAAATAGAACAGAAGTTCTATTTAAGAATGGACGCGGACGCGTTCCTACTCTTGAGGACTAAGATGGTCGCCTCCAATAATGTGTATCCGTATATACAATACCCGTACCCGTATATAGCAAAATGTATATATTCCGCGATTGTATGAAAAAATATAGCTTTTTTTATTGGAAAAGTAGCAAAACCACTGTTTCAAATAAAAATTGAGCTGGCCTTTCTACCGAAATGCAAAAATTGCTTCATGGTATTGTTCTACCATAGATCAATACTTGATATACTTCTTAAGTAGCGAACCGAGTCGCGTAAAGAATTGCAACCAACGTTCACCCATCCAATTTCCTACCGCGCCTGACGTTCCTTAACTTTATCTATAATCTATCAATTTTTAACATACTTTTCAACTTGCCCTCCGTAACATGGGAACAAAAAAAAAAAACCACCAATGGTCTCCCATCCAATTCCCGACCGCGCCTGACGTTGCTTCACTTTGTCTATATTTTACAATTGACTCTGTAGCTGACCTGTTTCGATTATTCCTTTCAAGGCCGTTATACAAGTAGTTGCCCCGTACCAATGTGGTGAGTAAAAACAGTGCCGCGTGTGAACCGGCTATAGGTATTGTATCGAGATCGCCTTTCTACCACTGACCCCGTGCACCCGTTTTCTTGTCTGAGAGTTGCTAATTTTTTCACTCAGCCTCTGATTCTGAGTATTACGAGACTTGTGGATAAACTTGTACATATTTTTTATGTGAGAAAAGTAGCAAACGAGCGTGCAAACCACCTAAGTAGTCGCAGCCCACAGACATCCGCGTGCAACCACAAATACGACCGAAATCCTATCTGAGCTCGAACGTAGATACATTGCTACTCCTGAGGACTAACACGATCGCCTCTCCAACTGAAACACAAGTAGTCTTTACGGCGGATTATGAGGGCAAAGGTACCTCCCAGGTCGAACCCGTATAGGTGTAAGTATACATTTGATGTCATATTTTCTACTGAGGAGCCTAACTTATCTTTTTTTTTTATTATGAAAGAGTAAGAAACGGGCATGCAGGCCACCTGATATTAAGTGGTCACTTCAGCCCATGGACAACCACGTCCAATCTCAAATAGAACAGAAGTTACATGTCATTATTACGTTATCTGTTACACCTTTAACTTGTAAGAAATATGCGCAGTGTTGTTCTACTGTCTTGGTAATTTTAAGCTTACTGTGCAACAGCCAAATAATACACAGCATTTGTGTACGCCGCAGGGAAACTGTTAATATATACGGTACAATTGTCAGCTTGGCATTTAGATCAACGCAATAAACAAATCTGCCAATTAAGGGCACGTAACAATTAGATAAGGCGCCATTTTGCATTAGATCTGTGCTGATGTCATCCTGCGCCGCGCATCTGTGAATGTTTACATTTGTATATCTTATTTACACTCTATGTAATGTAATGTAATTACATTGTTTTTAAAGATCCCCTTCTTCTTCAGATCTTTTTCACATTTCACTAAAATCGTCTTAATCTTAGATTTCGTTTCCATATTTCGTTATGTGCACCGCCATTGTTTTTTCAACTCCCGCGCTTTTTAAACTTTTTTCTTAAATCATTTCTTCTCTATGGCCTATAACCTTACAGTTTTATGTTCAGCAATTTTATTATATCAACTAACGACCTGGCCCAGCTTCGCTCGGGTAATAGAGTCTATATTTACGTACATTATTTTTCTTTCATACTGGCATCCAGTCATTAAATAGTTGCAAAAATTAACAATTAGAATCATCTATTTCGAACGATGACTGAATTACTATATTTAATTTAACTATTTAATTTCTCGCCCAATTTATAAAAAAACTTAACTTATGCATCAAAACCTTCCTCAGTAATCACTCTACCTGTTGTTGAAAACTGTGAGAAAATCCTTTCAGTACTTTTTGAGTTATCGCAAACAGATAGACGCGAGGGGGGACTTTATTTTATAATTAAACAAACATTGTGTAAAAAGGCGTATTATAAAACAAATGATTATCTAAATGATAAACTCATATGGTGTGAAACGACTTCAGCTCCACTTGCTCCATTAGTTTAAGTTATTATTTGGAAATTACATTTTAAAGATGAAAAAGATGTGTGTTTTGGAGTTTCTTTACGTCTTTACGTTTCTTTTCTTTTCTAAACACCTTACGAGTCGGTGGTAGTTTATTGACGTTCAAAAAAATTCTGTAATGAACCTACTTTGAATAAAAATATTTTGATTTTTGATTGAATGTTTAGAGATTTATTGATGAAAACCGCATGAAAATCCGTTGCATAGCTTGAAAATCTTAACGTAGACGATGGGAAGGGACGTTTTATATGTAAAGATAAATATTGGAATTCGAAACGTCTGTCCGTCGTTCCTCCGTCCACACATGGTGACCATCGCGAAGATATGCATCGAGGACAAGTGGCTTAATTGTATGCAAAACTTCTTTGGCGACGACACAATGAGTCGGGATCAGGTTTTTGTACTAGCGACCATTATTCATTCTTTCATAGTCTGTCAATGGCTGAATGGTTTGATTTTCGACGTCTCAACGATCAGTTGATGAAAGAAAAGAAAAGAAATATAGGAAGAAAGAAAGAAAGAAAGAAACTAGTCAATTGTAACATACACTACAGTACTTAAAAAGAAAATGGAAAGTAAAATAATTAAAACAAACATAACATAAATAGTAATATGGTCATATTTTGAATTCCACAGCTAAACTCATCAAAGGTGGTAGAGCCGTTAGAGCTCGCCCGGGCCGGCAGTGGTGCCACCCTCATAACCCGCTGTCAAACCGCCTTTTCTTCATGTATTGTGTATAGTATAGTAAAATTACTATAGTATAACGGGTACTCACGATTAATGTCTTAATTGCCGATATTTCGAACCAGTTGCATGGCTCGTGGTCACGGCTAAACTGACCTACTAGGTACTACTTTAGCTGTGTAAGTTTAGAAGTGTTCCAAAATTTGCATTCCTAAGCCTCCGTATGACCTATGACGACTCTGAATGTGTTTGTGTGTGTGTGTATGCCCACGCATGCATGCGTACGTGTGTGTGTGTGAGTAAACAGTAAGCAATAAAATCGTTTAATGACATCTCATGCAGTTTATCGATTTCGCAAACAGGTCGCTACTTTCTAAACGTTCTAAAATGATCTTTAGTACCTTCAGAAGATAGTCGAGTAAATTCTAATCTATATGTAATTGTTTTAACACTTTTCCTGCGGCTACAACACTGCTGTGTAAATCTCGGTGCAACGCGCTTGCGGCTCCTACACACCTGTGTTGTACGAACAAATCTGTATGAATTACGGGCGAATAAAAGTGCCGTGTTTACATCGGCTCTACAAGACTGGGGACATTACGTCTGTGTATTCGTAGATTTATTTATTTATTTATTTAGACATACCAACGACAAAGTATACAAGACATTTACAAAATTGGAAATACTATAGTACTTATTTTACCCTATATACTTGCCAAATATAAGTATGTACGGCATTCACATAAAAAAGAAAAAAGAAACAATGACGTGTTATCACTTATTCTAAAAAAACAATGTTAAGATTTAAAATATGATGCAAATATATCGCTTCTTTGCTTCAATAACGTGACAAGTTTGAAAACTCAAGTTTT
>DWON01005964.1:0-14357 GCA_018251015.1 Phocides pigmalion okeechobee
ATTCCACTCATTCGCAGTCTGTACTAGAAACGATTTTGCGAACCGTTTCGTCCTGTTCAGAGGTGTATCTATTAGATTTAAATCAAATACACGTATGTATCATATTAACTTGAACAAATATATCTTGATTCAATTTAAACAACGCAGATCGTTAATTGATTGAGTAATTTAAATACAGAGTTGTTTATCTTGTACAAAATATCTGAGCTATTACTACGTAATTATCTGGTACATTTTTGGCAACTTCAAATTAGGCATTCACATAATGAGACAATGTTGCTTGGCACCGGCTTGGCTTGCTATTATTTTGAACTAGCTTTTCGCTAACATCGCAGTCTTTTCACTTATAACAGGTTGACTTGTATATATTCTATCAAGCACTTGCAACAAACGCACGCGCAAACCGATTTAATACGTGGTCACTTAACACTTTCCCTGCGGTTCACAGCACTGTGTGCATGTATTGTACGTACGAATCTGTATGGATTACAACCGAACAAAAGTGCTGTATTTACGTCGGTGGTACAAGACGTGGCGGACATTACGTCTGTATTTTTGTAGATGATGAAAGATGCCGAACATACAATATTTCAGTAAATTGACGGCGCATCTTCAGTCTAGAGAAATAAGCTCCATTCTAGTGACGCCTCCCGTAACGCTGACCCGATCTATTATATGAAACCCGCAGACAAACTGTTACGTGTATATACCATAAGAATCTGTAGTAAAATAGATTACAATCTAAGGCCGTATCGAGTATTACGGGACTAAAATGGTCATCTCGCTAGTAGTGAACCCAATAATCTTGCCTCTTCCACTCTAGAATCCTACAAGTCAATTTCATCTATTAAACATTTTAATCATAATAACACTAACGAGCGTGTTGACTAAAATTATCTTGAATCTATCACTAGCTATTAATAGCTTCTACCCGCCACCGCAGTTAAAAAATGTTAATCGTGAATACCCGTTATATAATAAAACATTATAAAGAACTTGAGTAACTACAAGTGTTTTTACAAAGTAGCAATACAATACATATTCGCATGCCCAATTACAATCTTCTTACAAAGTAACTTTCCCCAAAGGCGCACATGTCACAAAGACGAAAGGAGAGAATAATATTACTTTTCTCTTGCCAAAGTCTTGCAAGTAACCTTGAATACGCGGATTCGTTAACATAAAATCAATGCTCCTTCCTAAAGGGCAACGCAGATGCTGGAAAGAAATGCCGAATACCAAATATGTATTACTAAGCGATGTTATGACGTGAAAGGTTTCTTTGATGATAAATTATAATTAATTAATATTCATGTCTTCTTATATATAAAAATGAAAGTTTGTCTGTATGTCCTTTATAGACTCGTAAACTATGGATTTGATCATGCGATGATCTTTAACAAAGTTGTTGTGCATGAGCCCACGAAGGTTTCTGAGGTTGGTGAGGTTGGTTGGTTGGTTTCTTGGTACGACCAAAATTAACAAAAAAATCAATAAAATGAATTGAATTTTTGTGTAATGTCTTTCCTTCAAAGTTGGTAATTGGTTGCGTAGCAACGCGCGCAGGGTTCTGCTAGTCTTATAGAAATAATTGTGATTTCATACTATTGACATGTTAATTATACCATCTGACATCTTAATTAAGTTTAAGTTTTGTTTATAAATATATAACGACTAATGTAATTAAATTTAACTTTACATCGATTCGTATGATATGTCATACTGAATTACAAAACAAATATAAAAAAGTAAATTCATTTTTCAAAGTTGCAATAAGTACGCTTTGACAGGTAGTAGAACTATAGTTCGATAGCGTATATTACAAATCATATGCACAAACAATGTCAGAAATGACAAGTCACAACCAATGTTCATATGTTAAGTTAGTAGCAGGAACTAAAGGTATTTGTTCCCTGAATGATACAAACACAAAGGTTAATATTCAAATTGTAGGTGAGAAAGTCCAATTGTTGCTTACAGCGGAATTACAACTTCGTCTCCTATTACACGCACGGGTAAATGCGATTTTAAAGGTTCGCTAGCAATTTTTTTTTACGTGAGAAGAGTAGCAAACGAGCATGCAAACCACCTGACGTACCATAACGTACAACCGCAAACACGACTGAAATCCTATCTGAGCTCCAACGTAGATAGATACGTTGCTACTCCTGAGGACTAAGATGATCGCCTCGCTTCAAAGTGTAGCCAGCAACCGCACCTCTCCCACCGAAACACAAGTAATGTTTTACGGCGGATTATGAAGGCGGCGTGGTTAACCCCGGTTGAACTGAAGTTCTTCCACTTTGTAAAAGCAAATACTACACTTTAAAAAATAATAGTGAAATTTCCTCGAAATGACTAGAAAGATTGGAAACCGCTTAATGGCTTTAGCGTAAAATTATGTAGATACTTATTTTCTTAACATTTTGTTAATTAGTAGAAAGCTGCAGTTTTATACAGTTAAACTTCACCCATTTAGTTTATTATTAATGTTACTCGCAGAATTTAGGTGCTAACTCGGCCAAATAAATTTGCAACAAGCGTAAACAAACAATAAATAATGATTTAATGTTTATCTAGAAATTTATCTCCCATAAAAATTAAGACTTGATGGTTTATGATAGTAATTTAAAGTCAATTCAAGACTAAAGAACTTTCACGTCCTATTTTACCACTTACCTTTTTCTTTTAAATGTACTTTTATTTTTTTATATGCACACACTGAGACATTACTCTATTTTTCTACTATTACGATTTGTAGTTTCCCTTAAGTCTTTTACGCAACGAAATAAAAAAAAGAAATTTCCAAATCTTATATACATATAATAAAACTGTAACTGATTGCTATCTTTACATGGCATATCATCATCACAAAAATCATACTGGAGTGCCTAAACAATGTATTTTGGTTTTGTCTGTTCGTCTGTATATCTGTATGTTTGTACACGCTAATCTCAGAAACGGCTTATCCGATTTGAATGTAGTTTTCAGGATTATATTGCGATGGGCTTCAATTATCATTTAGTGCTTCTTTCATTGAAATTGGTTAACAAATAAAGAAATAATGTCAATTTAATTCAATCATCACCGACGAACTGTCGTGGGTACAACTAGTTGTTTATTAAATTTCAAATTTATGCAGTAGCAAACATTTAAACAATCTGAATAGATTCCCAAATAAAGAATCCTTTCTTTGAAATCGGTTAATAATAAATATATTGGGACATCTCACAAGCGAGACCATCTGATCGCAAGTAAACAGAGCTTTTCTATAGGGACAAGAAAACTGATAATACACACATATGTATGTAAATAGATATAACAATACACTCAAACACAGATGAAACAAGAGTGTCATATCAAGTGTCCCTAATTTACCTCGAAGAAGATAGAAATCGAACACACAACCTCCATATTAAAAGTCAAGGTTAGTAACCACTAGACCAAGCGACCCACGCATGATTTTTTTTGACAAATATGGTCACCCATCCATCTTGCGACCGCCCCCGACGTTACTTAACTTTATCGATCATTTGCGATATACAAGCCGCAAGGCTATGTACGCTTTATTCATATTACTATGTCACATTTTAGTAACTGTTTGATGTAACTTTACGTATAATAGTTATGAAAACACGTCGTGCAACAGCATGCGATACAGATATCGGATCGGATAACGTAAAGCGCTCTCATAACTCCTACATAACAAGTATCCATGGTGCATACAGCAAGTGACCTCGTTCCGAGAAATCGTATCAGAATTAGGTACCGAAGGTGAACAGCCTCTACTTTGATCAAAACAACGAATGCACCCGTACATAATAACCACATTGCTTATTCGATCCGTGCCTACTGATTTAAAATGGCATAAAATTTGTATAAGAACCTTTTTACGTTGTGGTATACAAGGTTTTCTGACGCCAATGTACCCGGAAGCAACACCCGCGCAAAGTTTTCTATTTTTATACGGTACATATACATCAGCCTGCATGGGCAAGTTTAGGGGGAACGTCCAGGGGTCCGAACACGTCTCCCTCCCTCCCTCCCTCTAGCATAATCAAGAAAAAATCGCAGAATATTTGTATTTTGTATCCATCACTTGAGTACTTTCATATTTGTGTAATGTAAATTCCAATCGACTGAGATTGGTTTAGAGTGACACGTTTTAATAAGTGTTGGAGAAAACACTGGTTAATCTCTGTACATTTTTTAACCTTTGAACGCTCATCACGAAGCTACATCCATGCTCATATCATTATCACAGGACTTCGCGTCATCCTGCGCTCAAACATGTCCAAACTAAAAGAACAGCAAGACATATAACAAGTAATAACGCGAAAGTTGTTATCCAGCTGACAGATCAAACGTTAACAATGCCGATTATTTTATTAATTTAACGTGACTACTAATATATTTGCGTATCTGTCTATCGCATCGTGATATAGCTCGTAAAATGTGTAACTGTATTTGTCTGTGGCATCGTAATATAGCTGTAAACTTATCAACAGAATTTAATTTTGATTTTTTAAAGCGATGTCATCGAGTGTTTTCATCTTATCTATACTATTCATTTAATAAAATCTGTTGAACTTTTTGAAGATCATCATATATAAATAGTGATTTTGAGCTTTCTACTCTTTGAAGCGAGGCGACCATCTTAGTAGTCAGGTGGTTTATATGCTCGTTTGCTACTCTTCTCACATAAAAAAGAATATACATCAAGATATTTTTAGTTATCAACCCACAGACATTATCCCGCTCCTTGGCACGCGTCTCCTCTCAGTCATTACATGAGTGGTGACTGCATGTGCTTTAGTAGGCGCACAGATTTGACCTTGATAACAACCTATTACTTACCTATTGCTGGGCGCGGCTCAAAATAAGGTTAATATCGTAGTCTCAAACTCCGTCTGTGCCTAGGCACGGCATGCCTTAAAACAAGAAGGATTGGACCATGGTCTACCACGCTAATTACGGATTACGAGACTTCAATCGTTATGGAAAACTCTTAGCTGTGCAGGTTATCCCTTCATTGTTAAAACAAGTAATAAGTTATAAAACTCAAATAACTCCAAAAATTCTAAGTTACGTGCCATGGACTTGTACTCCGGACTCCTCATGTGATAGGCCAGAACTACTACTAACTACTACGCTATCACAACTTTTTAGTACCCTTGGATATATTAATATAATTTAGCGTAAATCAACAAGCCTGGTTACTGCATGCTTACTCAGGCTTGCTATTTCGAAAACCTGTTTGGACCTTGTTTATTGAGTAATAAACCTTAGCGGATTAAGATATTTCGCGCAAAAACATAACATATATAGCTATAGACAGAACCAAAGGAAGCTGTGGATGCCTTACGCCAAAGAGACGACATTCGCAAATTTGAAAAAAAAATTATACAGAACAATTTATTTATGACACAAATTTACAATAATTAATTGATCTCAAAAATTACATTTATTATTTTACTTAATTTTAGAAATATTTAATAAAACTATGCATACTTTATTGTATTTCAATTTTTTTATTTTAATAAAGGAAATGTTACTTTAAAGTTGAATGTGGTAGATAAAGGCTATATTAATTTTATATTATTCTATAATATATCATACAGCTACTATTTATCACGTTTCAGCCAATCATGATTAGCATTCCCTGTAGCAACGATAAAGATTTTAATTAAAAGTTCTCTATGTACGTTTAGTGGGGAGAGCACTAACAAACAAACATAAAATCTTACTAACTTCCCTATCGCGGCCCGCTCTCGTTAATTATGGAAGTTACAACTGTTTTTTTACCGACAAAAAGAAGATAACGTTTTAATTTCAGTTTTTTAAGTTGTAAATGTTTAAGCAGCTGACATTTTCACGGAATACATGATTCTAAGAGGGCTAATTCATATCTCGCGCAGAGAATTTCGATTGCTATTCAACGCGGGAATGGAGCTAGTGTTCTTGGAACCATGTCGCATAGGCACGAACTCCCCTTAGATTGTTTAGCTTAGGCTTTAATTATAATTAGTTTTAAGATTTTCATCATTGTAAAAAAAACAAGTGTAAATCAAAAAACTGAGACGTACAATAAGAATTAAAAAATCCTATCGCGAATAAGATGAGTCCGCTTAAAGTATCACAAACATAATAATACAAAGTCATAAATACACAACGTAACTCTATAAATATGTCGTACGGAACCTTCAAGACCAGTCTGAGTGCCGCTTGGCATTTTTGTAATTGACGTGCGCATGACAGGCACGCGCCGGCGTCACGCAATTATAACAGAGTATGCGTGTACGTGTGTGTGCGTGTATGATCTTTGTGTGGGAATAAAACCTGGCTATTTCAACTGAGGAAGGCGACAGGAGCCCAAAGAAAAACAACTCGCTAATTCTGAAGGCCCTAGTAAGGATATCGGGACGATTTTCTCTTATTATTACATTGTCATCGGTTCTTGATAAGTATGCAAAAATTCAAAATAATGCGACATTTCGAAGTCGGCACAAAATCACGATCAAAGTGTCTGTTACAAACATACATACAACCGAATATAATTAAAGCGTACTAAAAACCGGACAAAATAAAAGAGTGGAGATATGTATTTACACTTCATTTTTTAGATATTCTCCAACATGAGTGTCATAAATCTAGTACAGGACCTAATTTTTGTCTTTGGTGTACATGAGTGGCTGCAACTTTTTCGTCCATGGATAAACACAAGCCCCTTACCGTAACTGGAAAAGCCTGGATCCACCATGCTGCTCTAAAGCGGATTATTGGAGTTATGAGTCAGTGGCTAACCAGTCTGCCAGTATCAGCCAGCTCTTTACAGTACGTGCTAATAGTCAAACACATTTAATGTTTTAGTTTATGTTTCAATGAATAATCTACAACAGTCTTATATTTGCCGTTCGTTCATATATTTCTAACATTTTTCTGCCTCGTCTAAACGAAACACCTTGCGAGTCGGCGACAGCTTATTGACGTATAAAAAAGTTCTGTAAAGAACCTAATTTGAAGAAAAATATTTTGATTTTGTATATTTTTATAATAAACTAAAATTATTAAGTAAAGTCACGGTGAATGTAATAATTTAATGTCAGCATC
Source organism: Phocides pigmalion okeechobee (assembly GCA_018251015.1). Classification (NCBI taxonomy): domain Eukaryota; kingdom Metazoa; phylum Arthropoda; class Insecta; order Lepidoptera; family Hesperiidae; genus Phocides; species Phocides pigmalion. Next base: position 7,111 of record DWON01005964.1, read on the forward strand.
TACTGCTTTTCCCAACGATGATAAACTGCTATTAATTGTTAAGATACAGTGAGGTTATAGGATGTTATTGCTTCCTTGTACAATTGACGTCCATACCGCCATCTGTTCTGAGTCACTATGCACTTAAACAAATACAACATACTCCCACATACAAATATACATTCAGTTTATAATCGTTTTGAATAATTAAGGTATTGATAGACTTTCTTATCGATAATTCGAGTTTTGCCGTGATCATGAGCCATGCAACTAATTCGAAATATCGGCAATCAAAAATTGATAATCATGAGTACGGGGTACATAGTAAAGTGTATAAATTCCGCGATAATGTTAATATAAAATCATAGACTTTATAATGCTTCTAAATATCACATTATTCAAATATAAATTACGTAAAGTTACGCCTAAAATAGGTCTCATATTCCATTAATTCGTCGATTCGCCGTCTGTTTTTTATGAGTTTATTTTTCAACATTAACTTCTTAGCGAAATACCTCTCTAAACGACCGTAACTAGTGAATTCTTGCTGAACCAATTTGAAAATAAATTCTAATTTCAATTTGCATTACAATAATGATAACTAGGGATGTGCCGAATCGTTAAAAATATATATCCGCTGACACAGATACGACCTTCACTCTATACGCATATCATAACAGTGGTTGACTCATATAGTGAGATTTATAAGAGAAAGATAAATAGTTAGTACTTTATGTCTTACTATATCTATAAGTAATTTAAAAACATAAATATCAATTATTTGCAATGTGAATGTGCCAAACATGTTGATATAGTATTTAAAAAGTTAATTTAAGTGGCATTTAAAAGTAATTTATTGCTTTTAAAATTATAACAAGTAATAAAATGTAGCATAAAAACGATCCGTTCAAGACCTGGCGAAACGTGACAGATACAGATCTTTTCCTTCTGCGGATATCCGCAGATACAGATACCGATACTAATATCCGGTGCATCACAAATTTTAATACAACTCAAACCATTTTGTTATTGTCAAGTCTGCTTTGTTGGCATAGATCGTTCCATGCTCTTTAAATCATTGGCGTGACGGACCTGGCTGGCCTTGAAGTCCACATGCCGATGAAGCTCTTGCTTTTTGTACTTATCACAACCTCTTATATTTTAGTCTACCTTTTTACTTTGCGTCCATTTTGTAACCTTTATTTAACTTTCGTTCTTAAGCTTCTTTTATCGTTTTGTGTTTAGTAATGATATTGTCAAATCAATGCATGTGATGCAATACTTTCAGATGCCATCTATGTGATTATAAACTATAAACATAACTATGTTACGTAACTTATTAATCGTAATTTTAATATGACAAAACTTTTTGACGTTCATGGCAAAAACAGCACTGCCATCGATTAATTGTGTCACACAACTACTGTTAGTGAACTACTGTGATCTAGTTTGAGGTATCGGATAACACAGATTCACTTTTTAAGACTTGGTCTAATATATGTACTAAGATATCACTTGTCCGTTAGGCTTTAATTTAAGAATTTCCCCTCGCAACCCTGTCTCAATTCTAAAGATCAGAAGGTAAAATTAGCTGATTAACACATGTATAATTGGTTTTAGACTTCCAGAAGTAACAGTGGGCAATTCACATTTGCCGTACACAATGGTAGATGATGCAAAAAATGTTTGTGTCAATGCCTCGAACAGGACAACAGACTGAAAACCAGATGGAGAAACGAGAAAGAGATGGATAATTTGGCCGGAAATAACTTGATGGCTTAACAAATAATATAATAGAAAGAACTTAATCCAGTATTTGGTGACATAGGTTGTATAAAATGAAAAAGGCAATAAGAGTTGCAAAGACGCCTGTGTCTTTCACTAAAAGCCGAAACTGTTTAGCGATTAACATTACCGTGTCTCTCACTAGTTCAATTGATTAGTCAACTGATTAGTAATTAGTTCATTCATTGAACTAGATTCACTAGACAACATTATTGCAATCGTTGAGATACTTAATCGTTGAAGTCAACTGTTTATTGAATAGGTTGATCGATTTGTTTAATCGTTAAACTAGGTAGGCTTCGTGGGCCGTCTATGTAACTGTGTCTATCCTACTCTACCACTATTCTCTTCCTAAGCACACAAACATATACGTTTGCCTTCTCAACACACATCGACATATTATTTATTCAATGGCAAGAGTTGGCAAGGAACACAGTATGCGAATACGCACTACGTCACAGCAGCAACGTATTATCATTTGCTGTACAACTACCCTTTCGTTCCAAACGATATTTCACCGAAGGAACAAAGCAAGCAATACTCCGCGCCAACTCGGTAACAAAGCTATTGACCGATATACTGCTTGCTTGCTTCTACCTACATTCAAGGTTTCAAGACACTTGACTGTAATTCATTCAAATCAGTGCAGATAGGAGTAGAATGCGAGCTGATGCATTTTGTCTATAAATAAATGTTGTAAATGTACCAGCTAATTTAAGAGGTAAACAAACAAATTGGCTCAGAAATTTAGACGTTATTTCATTTCAACGTCTCGTACAATTTTAAAGAACATTAGAAACATATATAATATTTAAATCAACTGCGTAAATAGAAAATTAAATATTCAGTTGAATGTATATGCGTGTGCATAATGTAAAATTCTAGCATTTTTTTATCTTTACCTATGTACATTACTTTTACATGTAATAGTTTTGATAAATGATATGCTAATGACACGGTATACGGGGTTCGAATACTTAAAACGGTTTTTGGAAGTTTATGCTTATTTTTCAAGTTGGATTAGTATTAAGCGTTCATTAAGTGTATGTGAATACCTAAAAATGAAATAAAATATTTGAATTTGAATTAGAAGTTAATTATCATTTGCTTAAATCTTCTTCATGAAAACAAATGGTTTCCGCTAACACCTAATAGTTTGCGTGCTCGTTTGCTACTATTGTCACTTAAAAAATATATGCTAAAAAATAATAACTAAGTGAACGAATTGATGCTACGAACGGTGCCAAGGCGAACATTGTAAATGAGGCTGTACGGGGTGGAGAGGTACCTTCCACCCATTCGTCTAATTCACTTGGTGGCTAGTAAGTATCTAAATAGTATAAAATAGTATTTCTCAAATTAGATGATAGTACATCTTTCTAGCGCTAGAGTATTCAGAGACATTAAAGAATCTAGGGGATAATTTTCCCATGGGAACGAAACACTTTCCCGCGCTATAAAGGCAATATCCATCCTACAGGTTAAAACTATATTCAAAACAAAATTCACAAAAATCCATTTAGTAATATGGTCGTAAGAGCGTAACAATCAAATAACAAACATATAGTTCTAATTTATAATATTAGTAAGGAGGAGAGTTGTGACTCAGAAAAAGGACAAGACTCATATAATAAACTAGTTGTATTTTATTAAAGTAATTTCGAGGAGTACTAGTTAATTATTGATTCAGGCAGATTGAGAAGACATTGATTGGCAGTAGACGAAATAAATTTGAGAACCTTTAACCTAAAACGTAGTGTAGGGTATTCACTATACACTTGTTTCTTGTCATAAACTATTCAACCATTTTGATCATACATTAAAAATATAGATAAAAAATAGGAAATAAATACCTACATATAAGTAAATAATAACTACGCAGCTTATATTGATCGCGGTAAATTGCATATAATTTATAAATATTTATTTAGTTATTGATTTATCTTATCTAAGTTATCGTAAAAAGTAAGGTACTGTACCAAGTAAGGTAAGGTAAGTAATACATGGAATTGTAACGTGTTTTGCCCTGAAACTGTACAAATAAGATCGCCATACTTTTGCATGTATAAATAAAATACATACCTATATTAAAATCGATATGTTTTATATCCCTTCAAATAATGTACTATATTTTTCTGAAATTAAAATTTGAATGATTGATTGCTTTTTATACTATTAAAGCTTCCCACATAGATCGACATTTTTGTTATATTTTTAATAAGCTTTCTGTTTACTTTTTATAAAGGTTTTATGGCTCCAGATACCAAAGACGATGAAAATGGTATTTGACAAACTTTGTTTTAATAGGAAAGTGTACGGTATTAAGAGTTCCCTCTAAGTACAAGTAGCCTGTAATGTAAACCAATAATACTATTTCTAAACTAAGTTGGCGACCCTATGCACATTAACTAGTTCCTTAATAGGTAATAGTGCATACAATAAACAGCCTCTATGTAACAATAGTTTATAGCATAACTTCTCATGACTACTATACATGTAATATCTAGTACGCGTAGTAAACAATGACACATCACATACTAAATAGTTAATACTTTAATCTTGTATATGTATATGACAAACGGAATAGTGCTCAAAGGGTTTTTTATTTTTATTTTCACTCTTACAATGAAACGGATATATTATAAGGCATACTTATTGAAAATTTCTAAATAATTGTATCGTAATTTTGCGTATATACTCGCATAAACCTATAAAATAATAGCACATGTGAAATCTTACGATTTTTTTTTATTATTTATTAACCCTACCCACCTATTCACAAAAAAATGTAACAAAACTTACATTTTGAGATGGGTTGGCTGATAAAACCGGAACAAAACCGTGGACACAAAATCGCAACACTCACAAAACACATTCGAAAACAAATGCGGCACTGAACATCGTAATGTGATTTCACTCTCGACACTGGATCGACCAACACAGATCACACGTCCGCTAACTGCGGCAAATGCCGGGGCACTGAATCTCAACTGAGCAGACTGAGCTGAACTAAATTCCATGAAGCTATAAGCAACGTACGTATAAGGGCGAATATCTCATTCTTGCAGGTTTCCTTCTATTCACCGTTAGGACTAGAATACTACATATAGATAGATACCTATAAGCGAAAACTATTCCTGCTACTAATACTTAAATAGAATTCAAATTGTTGTTCCGCGGTCAAGGTCATGAACGTCATTGTACTTGTAGTCCTACTTTTCTTATTGTGAATTATAATTTCATTGACATTAAAGTACAGGTACACATTTACATTACAAAAATAGGTTTTTTAGGGTATGTACCCTGTAAGTATGTACTTACGTTTTCTTAAAGAGGTACTGTGCTATAATCTTTGAAAAGCTATACATTAAAACAATATTACTTTTTCTTTTACCCACATTTTTGAAAACAAAAAGACAACATAACATGTATGTTCAATTATGTTTATGTATCTCATAAATCGAATGTGGAGCGTATTATACTTTAAGAGATAAAAAAAGCTTTCCGGGGCATCTCAGCCCACTCATGATATCTCTATATCAAATATCATTTGGTCATAGTTTTGAACCCTGGATTTTGGCGGCACATTTCATGAAGCTATGTTGCTAGACCCTTAAACAATGTTAAAAAAAAATAAAAAATATCTATAGCTGTATAATTATACGTAATTAATTAGACTATTATTGATTATTATGCAATAAAACTAAATACTTAATATGTCTGTTATTATTATAATATCCGCATAGATCGGAAAACTTCACACACCATTGAGAACTTTACGGTAAAATCTCAGTTATGTAGATTTCCTAATGTTTTCCTTCACTGTTAAAGCATGTTATAATGAATTTCTAATAACTTGGTCCGTGAGGTCCAAATGCCAAAATTTTTTTCAAGCTTAAATCCCATGTTTGCTCGACGCCGCTGGTGACAAGAGGGCTGATTCATATCTCGTGCAGATTATTGCTTCCAACGCCGGAATGCAGCTAGCGTTTTTTGAACCATGCCGCATGGACACGGACTGCCTTTAGGTTGTTCAGGTTTGGCTTTTACTATAATTAGTTTTAAAATTCATGATTACTGTAATTAAAATGTAAATAAAAGTAGAAAATAAAATTCAATATGAACATAATCTTGAATAGATATTTCGAGTAGGAATTCCTTGTGAGAGTGTCTTCACCGCTAGACAATCACTACTTCTCATGTTCTCAAGTAAATACATGTAGTATGTTGTTAAGGCTTTTCCGCCTAGTCTAGAGGTAACAATGTTGCTAAAGTTGGCAATGGATGTCCATGACCGACAGTGACCACTTATCATGAGGCAGACTGCACGACTGTTGTTAAATCATAATTTAGAAACGCATTTTGTATTTCTATTTTCAACAAAATCTTGGGAAATTTCTTGGATGGTAATGCAATAGCTTCCTTTTTAAGCAAATTATTTCATTTAAATTATTACTGAGAGTAATTGCCTCGAAGCCTGGAACTCTGCTCTTCTAGTTTAAAAGACGGCTGTCGAATTTTTATCTAAAGCTTTTGTTGAATCCATTAATATATTTCCGGGTAATTGATGTTTTGTTCGCTGATGGACCCTGACATTTAAAAGAACTTATTTAAATAAGAAAAGATTTGCAGTGACAATAGAATATTTCAAGGACTTTAAAATGGGTGTAATTTAATTTCTTTATATATTTGATAAATGGGAGAGATCATCCGGGGAGGTACCACCACCGCCCATATTATCGATCGTAATGCAATTCTTATGTTCCCTATCGAGGTAATGTTGATGGTTGGTGACTATTTTAATCCTTTGAAATAGCAGCATTTCCTTTCCTTTTCCTTTGATATTAATTTAGTTTTATCTGTGGATGTCTATAGGTCGCAGCGACCACACACCATTATGTGGCCTACATGTTCTTTTGACACACTTCTAACATCAAAAATATCCTGTAAGCTCCAGATAATAAACTTCTTCATAACGATAAACTGATACATGATATAAGTTCGTATCGTTTCGTATGTACATATATACATATATGAACCTATCATAAGTGCGACGGCATATTGCGATCCTATACTTAAATATTTTACTACTATTTATGCGAAGATATTCAATATCTCTAAGATTACAAAATACTAAATAATTTTAGTATATTTTAAGAAACGCCTTCTATGTATATTGGATAATAAGTTGGCGGACTATAAATATGTAAGTTCATATTGATTGCTGAGCGATACAATCAATATTTAAATTAAAATCATTAAAATTATAATGGTGTATATTTTAATATTTTGGTCGTGATACTCAGAAAAATACTTTTAATTTTATAGTGGGAAATATCAGAATTAACAACAAAACGCCTTTATTCTCATATATACAATGATGAAAATCCTTAAACTAATTATAATAAAAACCTAAGCTAAACAATCTAAAGGGAGTCCGTGCCCATGCGGCATGGTTCCAAGAACACTAGCTGCATTCCCGC
>DWON01005965.1:0-14356 GCA_018251015.1 Phocides pigmalion okeechobee
TTATTGACGTTCAAAAAGAGTTCTGTAAAGAATCTACTTTGAATAAAAATATTTTGATTTTGATTTTGATTTTGATACTGTACTTATAATGTGTATTTTATTTCATATTACTCCATCCATAACAGTGACTCTATTTTAATACAGGTATTTCTTTTAAATTCCTAACAGAAATCATATTCGAATTGCAAACTTCGAATTGCAACAAAACACGAGTGTGATTTTTATTCGAATGAGATTTTAACGCGAGTGATTCGAAACTCGAGTATTGCTCGAGTGACTCGATTCACAATATACTATTCGAGTCGCATCACTAACGCGAAGGAACAAAAACATAGGGCCGTGGAACTGACATGCACGCAGCCATCGTTGCGTGCTCGTAAAAACTTCATCCACTGTGTCACCGCAGATAAATTGGAGTGTATCCGTTCAACAAGTCGTACCAATTTATTATTTCAACGTTATGAAAATAGGCTACACATTTCAAACTGTTACATAGAAAGAAAGGAGAGTTTGAAAGTTTATGAACTTTAGTAGCGTAATGTGAACGTTAATTTTTATTCATTTTATTATTAACATAACGGGTACTCGCGATTAACGCTTTTTAATTGCCGATATTTCGGACCAGCTCGTGGTCACGGCTAAATTCTTCTCTTTCTTTGTTTTATTGGCTCCTGTTATAATATGCCATATATGTAATAAAAAAACTGAAATAAACAAAAAATAAACCAGAGTATTGTGTCTCGTTTCTTTACATAAAATTAATGTTATTGACTATCCATAAAAATACATCCGCTTAAACGCAAAAAAAATAATATTATATTATATTACCTGTGTGCAGTTTTGTGTGCGTACGTACATGCGCGTGTATAGGTATATTGTGTGTGTTTGAGCGAAATGTTTCAGTTTGAGTGGTGATTCTACTACAATAAATCCACCATCCAAGAATTCCTAGGAATTTTAGATACCCAGTAATTTAAGGGAATATTAGAAAAAGAAAAAAATATTATAACAAATTTCACCTTTAAAATCTTTACATAATATCTTGAATATTATAACAAATATAAAACTATCATATAAATGTCTATAATCATATAAATATCTATTTATCACTTAACACGTCTAACAAGATCATTTCCGTTGGTATCGCACACATTTTCAGACTTACAGATATATTTCTGTGAATTTTTAAGGTACTAATAACTACTAATGATTATACGTTTTGCCCCACGAAGAATATTATACTTTATTCTAAGTACTTAGATGTTATTTTTGTTTAACAGGTTCGAAGCTTTAAAAAAACGAGATTCGGATTTTGATTTCCGGTGGCGCCATCTAGGCGAGGTGTCGCCTCGCAGTGGCGTCACTGAGTTCGACTGGGACAGCAACCTGGAGGACGCCACCACGGAGAAGTACAGAGGCAAGTAATGCAGCTAAGTGACTCTCGAACAGAACTAAGTGTCACAGTGTCACACTAGTCATTCGAAAAGTGAAAGAACGATACGTAACCACATGTTTACATTACATGACTCAAACGCTAACACTAAGGTGGTCTCACTGCTTCGCGCGAAGTTACGGTTGCCGCGAATACGTTTTTGTTGTACCTAATACTCCTTCCACGTGACACTTTTATGTACAATTTGACCAGATTGACAATCAAATGTGTTGTATAAAGTCAAGTCAATCAAATTGCCAATTCAATGCCATTGGGTTTTTGGGGCCGCCTAACTCGATCATGTCGCATGAAATAGGTTCGTGTAGATAATAGCCCAATTTACTATAATATATACTATAATATATACTATAATATATAATAATAGCTACTATAATACATAATAATAGCTAATAGCCCAATTTACTATTTTCAATACAAATGGGATTTCTTCAAAGAATAAAAGTACGTTCATGTAGCATCTAGGACAATGTCGAATTAAAATTGGCAATTTTGTCGTGTAAATGTGGACTAACTATCTAATTATTAACCAATTCAATCGTCAGTCATTAAAATTGTCGTTTGGAAAGGGTATTACGTCAGTTTGTGTCAAAATGACATGCGGTACCACACTTGACGTCTCTCCGTGCGGGCAAGTGCGCGACAATAGCTTGGCTCCGTCGGCCCGCACACCGCTAGACGCCTAACAGTGTCATCACTGCCTAGAATATAATGTGGCATTATAAACAGAGATTTAAATCATAAATACGTCTACTACATTTAGTTATCACTGAAACAAATTATATATTTGAAATATTAATTTCATGTATATTAAATGCATGTCATCAAAACGAAGGGATTTCAGTATGTGTTAAAAATGCATCAATAATTTATGTAAGCCTTTTATTAAAAAAATGGTTGGAGAGCGCATATATGATTTAAATCTGTTAATAAAAAACTTTGAACAATACATAATGTATTATAAAAAATGTTTTTGCGTGTAAAAATTATTAACGATAAATATACACGCTTATACCTTTTAAATTGGGTGTGAAATGTTCTGTTCTAAATTGTTTTACATTTTGAAATTTGCCATCCCCTAGATGAACTCTAAGCACTAATTAATATATGATGAAGGTATAAGGGATTCTCACGATGCGTAATTTTAATGCCAAGAATGGTTTTTGGCGACGAGTTTATTTACATAGAAGTTGATATGACAATACAGTAATACAAACTTTCAATATAGATAACATTTCTTAGGAGAATTTCGAAGATTCCTTAGGTAGCGCTACGTAAAAAAATAATTTGCAAAATTTAAGGTTTCTAGGTTCAGAGCCTTTCACTGCGCGTTGAACTCTGATTCTGTAACTTACCCGTTTGGAAAATACATGCATTTTGACACAGTTCCATGGACCGCGAGAGGTCATCCAAGCCTTGCTTACGATCTATGCAACTCGATCAAAATATTGGCAAAAATCAAATTAATGTATCGCGAGAGCCTGATATATTTAAAATCATACACTAAACAATCATTGCTAAGTTATCTAGTACACGGCAAATTGCACGATGTAAAAAAGTTAGGGCAATTACACCCGAGCGTCAGTGTGTGGATGATATTATGTGTAACAATGTACAAATTGTTAATTTTTATCCAAGGAATTGTAATATTTTTGCATCATTTAGTTCTATTTGTTTTTTTCTATTTAATTAAGTCGCCTTCGTCACTTGTTCAGTTTTAAATATAAGCAACTGTTAAATAAATGTTATGAGATATTATGAAACTATTTTAAAGGATGTCTAATGTATAGGTTACGTGAAATTGATATACATAATAATATATAAGTGTATGGAAATCTCTAATTGTTTAGTATTTTGTGATGTTGTTATTCCATGACATCGGTGTATGTATGTATTTTGAAATTAGTTCAAGATTAATATTTAGTTGTTATTTAAAACCCATATATTGTTCCTTAGAAAAGCAGCTTCAGTAATACATAAAATTGTTATACTTTATTATCTGTAGTTACATAAGAATAAGCCAACAGATGATCAGTGATCATTGACAATTACTTTTGATCAACTGTCATGATTTATGATTTTATAAGTTAAATACCGTGGAGCATTGAGGTGTCTTGTATTCCAATTGACGACAGCAACGATTACCCATTAAACGATTTTTTTAACCTTTTATGGCAATGACGCTTATGATTCTCAGCCAACGACAAAACCATAGATAAAAAACTTTCAAAAAACAATATTCCCATACGTCTTGCTGCCTATTTCACTTTTTGACAAATGGGCGAATGACTTTACTAGAACTATTTCAATAGGTACCATAAAGATCGATTTTGGTGGAAAACGATTGTCAATTGTAAACTGGTGTCAATGATCGTCTAATGATCTCGAATAATGATTTATGATAGTTTAAGTACATACCCTGAAAATTTATTCTATCAAGTAATTATTTGAACAAAGCATAAAAAGGTCGTCTAAACAGAAGAAAGTTTTGCGAATATATCTAAAACCAAAATAATGAGTCTTAACGAACATAATACATGTACAAAAATAAATATAACAAATATAACAAAAGTCAGATGCAAGTTATTAATCCAAAGTTATGGGCAAGTAAAGGCGATATTGAGATTATTTGCACTATTTAAACTTCAAAAGAAACACCTTAACTACCATATATTTTTTTTTATCACGTTATGGCATCGCGCATTTTGAGCATGACCATCGACAAATATATTTTTTTTTCACATGTTTACTTTTTTATATGCCGTCAATCAATAGTTGAATTAAATATGTACTAAATTACTATCGTAGCGTCACACTATATGGCCGTTTTGACATAGACAACACATAAAGTGCCGTAAGTACGAAATTACTTACCCAGCGTCAAACTATGTTGCCGTTTTGACATATTACTAGTGACGTAACATGTTTCCTAATACATTCGATTAATGAAAACTTTATGAGATATTGCATATAACTACTGATCGTAAAGTACTGCAATGTGTTCCTTCAAGTACTTGTTAACTTCAATTCTTTAAACCCGGAAGTACATCAAAACATCCAGCACAGTATGGCGCTAGTTAGTCATTTATATACGTAACAAGCTACTGTACTACGTCCGTAAACAGCATTATTTTTGGTAAAACCACGGCCTGTTGTGAGAATTGAATTGTAATTTACATTACAGGGTAGGTTGTGCAGCTAGAAGATACAGAAACCCAACGAACGTAACCTTAAATAGATGCGTAATAATGAGATCTGGTCAGTGAGCTGAATAATTATAATGTCTTCTACATTAATAACCTCACACTAGGATGTCTTGTCGAGGATGCCATAGACAAACAAACATCGTCGTTATACAGATCTTTGTTCAATCGGGGATCGAACACGAAACCCATTGTATGACGCACTGGTATGGTCATTATTATCCGGATCGATGCCAAGAGGATGAGAATATAATTTACGGAAATTTGGATAAGGTTTTATTTTATTACTCAGGAAATCTATGCATAAATAACATTAAATCTATGCATTATTAACATTTCAAAGGTAGGAGAGCCGTTAGAGCCGCTCGTCCGGGGCGCACCACCGCAACCCTCATAACACGCCGTAAAGCAACATGTTCTTCATGTATTGGAGGATTTTATTCATGAGGTGTGGTTGCCGGATACACATTATAAGAGGCGACCATCATAGTCCTCAAGAGAAGGAAGGCATCCGCGTCCATCCTTAAATAGAACTTCTGTTCTATTTGAGATTGGACGTGGTTGTCAATGGGCTGCAGTGACCACTTAACATCGGTGGCCTGCATGCCCGTTTCTTACTCTTTCATAATAAAAAAAGACAAGAACTTTAATACATAAAATTATAAGCATGTTTCTTTTGCATTTACATTATGTAAAGCCGACGGCACACCGTTGTAGCTATTTAGTTCAGTTGCTAGAGAACGTGTTCCGGCCGGTGCACACGCACGAGCGCACTACAAAGACTCCGACACCGGTTTCGCGCCATTTTCAACGCGGCTGCACTTGGCTAGTCGCTTTGACTGTCACCGGACACGATATACTTTTTTTAAGTAAATCCTTACCATTAAAATTTTGTTTCTAATACAATATGTGCGAGTTAATTAAATTTAAAACAATAACTAAATTATAAAATGAAATACAAAGTTAATAGTGTATTACCCGATCATCTGACGTTCATCGTCATCTACATATATATGGAACTATACGATTTAAGCATTCAAAATTGACATTCCATTTGACATTAAACTACACGGAAACATCGTGCTAACAAGAAATAAAATCGAATATATTAATTAACATTTGATTTTAGCAGATTTACGCGTATGTCAAAACTACAAGTAAAACGGAGAAATAAAAGCATGTTAAAACAGATAAATCGAAATACAGATTAAAAAAGTACTATTGTTTTTTTTTTTACAAAAACAAATGCCTAAAACCTCCTAATCATCGCCAGGTTTAATCCAATGAAATTAAATTAGGTAAATTAGAAATTTAAGTCAATTTTCACAGCTCACTGACCGGAACATAATTTAATTATTATATTACTAATACTTCTTTACTCTGTAAATACGTTATATTAAATAGATTATAATATTCAATGGTTGCTTAATTTACGAGTTTTGCTAACTTCACACATTCAACGTACACTATTTATTACCTGCATTATAGTAATTATTAAAATCACTAGATCTATATCTAGATAGGTACTAAAACAAGATATCCATTGATCAAAAGGCCCTTAAATATTTTTATTAATGGATATGATTTTGGGAGCAATATTTTTATGATTAAGCCTGTAGGTGTACCACATAAATAAAGATTTGCGTCTTGTGTTACGATTATAGCTTTTACTATATTACACAAAACTATTTTATAGTAGCTTTAATAAGTATATTTCGCAAGGTGGTAGAACAATAGTTCGACCAGGGCGGCAGAGTACCTCCCCGGTTGAACTATAGTTCTCCCATCTTGTAAATATATATATCATGTAGCCACAGTGACGGCAACGACCACCACATAGATGACATTCTCTACATTATGATTATAAATTATCTGTTACATCCGGTCAGCTTTGCCCCATCGATAAATTTACACTCTGTTCAGTTTTCCCAAACGGGCTTAAAGAAGTATAATTTTGAGCAATGCATATTACGGTTTTTGATTGCCCATATTCTGTTTCGCCGTAACCACGAGCCATACAATTGGTTCGAAATATCGGCAATCAAAAATCGTTTATCTTGAGTACCCGGTACATAGTCAGATGTATAAATTCCGCGATGATTTGAGCAATGCAGTTCAAGCTACAATTTTACGAAATTCATAGACAATTTTATCAAAACGACCTCAGTGTTTCATAGAATTTACGCACAGTCCGAAACGCGAAATAAATTTGGAAATGAAATGGTTTTTGCCCCGAATTCGGTGTTCAACACGCAACGCAAACTTTAATCAATATGGAGCTGACTTACTAGTAAGTGGTCAAATATTTTTTTACCTTTTTACTTTTGTTTTTGGAAATGTGGATGCACTAAAATATTTAAATAATAGAATATACCCGATCCCCCCACGAAATCTTCCTTGACAGCTAAATTTGTGAAAATACCGGACGTCATTTTCTAAACGTCCAAAAACTTTGCCGCGAACTTAACTTACACACCCATACACTTTCATTCATATTTAAAAGCGTTTTCAACCGAATATGAAAGCTATTTTTACACACAACGACAAATCTTTATATGTGTGACTTAAACAATATGTTTCTTATAAATAGTGCGTATTTATTTATAATTTTCATTATACATTATATTCTTAGAGGCAAACTTTATGATAGTTATGCATTGTGTTCAGTTTTTTTGTAAAAATATTTTTCTTTACAGCATTTTTGTAGTTGTTACGTTAATTTTAATAGCGTGACGCACGTGTGGTCGTATGTTGTGTAAATGATAAAATATCTTGTACTTTTTTTGTAAACCGTTCTATTTGTGGATGATAACAATGTATGATAACATTTTATGTTCTTTCTTAAAGACATTCTGTAAAGTTTATTTTACGCAGATTTGGTGAGTGCATCTAGTGACTTTAGTTTTAAATTGAATGTTTGAAATGTATTCTGATAACGGTTGATTTGAAGGTTAAAATTTTAAATTGTTGCATTGTAAAATAAGTATTCGCATTCAAAGATAAAATATTACGGATCACAGTGTTACAAACAATATTATTATCACTATTTGATTGCACGTTTAGGGTTCTTTTACTATAATCCAGTTTCTATCGTATTGCACATTTCAAGCTCTTATTACATATTTTTATATCTGATGGCATCGACATACAGCACTAAAATGTGACGTAACAAATTTGATTTTGAGCATTACATTAGTGGTAGGCTAATAAGATATCCTGTGGACTGAAGTGTGACGTTACAAAACGGAATTTTGAGCATTACACTATCATAGCGAGAATTTGAGCATTACACTCATGGCGGGCTAATGAAGGCTCGTGTAATGTTCTTGTTAACATATTGTACGCTGCTTTTGTATATTAAACAAATATAAAATGAGGGTGCAGATTACTTGATGTAATGTGATCAATGCTGTCCATGGATGTCCAGATTCTACATAAAACAGAACTGCGGATCTAACTGAGATCGTACGAACATGCGTTACTAATTTTGAGGACTAAGATGGTCGTCACGCTTATAAATGTAGCTAATGTCGGGTTCTAGCTGATATCGTACGTAAATGCGTTACTAACTTTGAGGACTACGATGGTCGCCTCGCTTAATGTAGCTGAGATAACATCAATCCATTGCTGAGCACGGATCTCCTCTCACGGTCAAAGAACCATATTTTACAACACTACAACACTGGCTAAGTATTGATTCTTCAGACACCTTTCAGAATTTTACTAAGAAGTTTTTCCTTACGGTTATAGCAAATGATAATTGATTTCTAATACGCATATAGCTTCAAAAACTTCAAGGTTTGTGCCTGCGATTAAATTCCTATACCCCCTTGTAAGTAGTCAGCAATTTGACAATAAGTTATCACAGTTATGTAATGCTCAATTTGTAACAGTACAGCTTGTAATGTTCATTGTCTACGGCTCGTTTTCGCCCTTTACAGAGTACACGCAAATGCTTTTTGTCAGTACTAATTTTAATGGGACGTTATAATGAGAAGTTAAAATATCCTAAATTAGAGAAACGAAATATAAGACCTAAGTAAACAAAATAATTCATAATAATCATGCCTATCTAGGTCACAAAATATTTTGTAAGCTCCGCTTTCGGAGCTCGGGCTAAATATAAGTTTATTTAATGAATGGCTATGGTTGTATCGTTGTACCTGGATGATACTGTAGGTTAACCCTTATATTTCTTCTAACAGCCCGTTCTCACTTTTCAGATGTCGATTTGGCATAAATTTTCTCTTACTGTCGGATGTAACTCAACATTTTATACAAATCTGTAAATATCAGTTACAATTGACTAATAAACGATATTGGACAGATGTAAACAGATTGATATAAAATTTGTAGACACTAACATCTGACATTTTTTCGGACCCGACATCCAACAAGCAGGAACGGGTTATCAGCATCATCTCTTGAAAATAATGTCGCATCTTCTGAATTTGGTATTTGAAATTTCAATTTGTTTTGTTTCACTGACTTTTGTCTTTATGATACTAAGCTGAAATGTACCAATTTAATCACGGTTTCAATAAATTTCTATTCTTATCTCTCAAACAACAAATAAGTTTCAATACAAACCGCTAACTTGTGGAATTGAAGTTTAAACTATTTTAGTCTCTTATTTCTAAGTTTGGTAGTTTTTCGCAATAAAAATATTATTAGAAACTATTCAGTGTTATAGGTCATGGTTTTAAACAGCAACCTTTAAATAACTTGAAGCTAAAGTTAATAACAGACTGCGCCGACCGGTCTGCATCCCGGGCCGTTAGAGATTGCGTTTACAGTGAAAAAAATCTTTAAGGTTCTTCCGACCTTATCCCGCCATATACAAGAATTGTCTTAGTATTTTTACAATGTACCGGGTACTCACTATTAACGATTTTAGATTTTGGTCGATATTCGAACCAGTTGCATGTTACGTGGTCACGGCGAAACTCTTGTCTTATAAAATTAATAGTTTGGGTCAAAATAGAATATTTGGCCAATTTATTTATAATTCCATACAATATCTCCTGATAGCAAACGACTGAGTTCCTACTCAGCCGTTTGCTAGAATCTGTGGCCAATTTATTTTTAATCCCAAACATTCACTATCAGGAACTCAACCGCTTGCTACTTCACTTTCATTAAAAATCCGTTTCGATAGTATTTCATACGAGCGCAGCAAATAAGTACGTAGAATGAACGTGTTTAAGTGTTGACAATAATTGGTATTGCACTTGTCTGAATTAAATTTTTAATTGAATGAATAACAGGCTTTGCACTGCAATTGAATTTTTATAACGTACCTTTTGATCTTTTATATTTTTATCGGACACTGGAGTGGAATGTTCAAGTTTTTAATCTACATTACAAGAGCAGCTATTTTGTGAAAGATATAAGAGGGACGTTCTGTGAGAGTAATGTTTTGCGAAAAATTAGCTTTTCGTTAGTTCATATTTCATAGAAACTAATATATCTTGACATAAATCGAATACCATTCCAATTGTAACAAAACTTAACACACTAATGTGATTTTTTTATTTAGGGTTGTTTTACTGTGAATACTTGTTTTACTGTTTTTTTTTAATTCAGTACTGTATTTGCTTCGACATTTGTTGACTGGATAATATTTGCACTCATACTTATAGCTTTATGGTCTATAGTAAAGTCTATCAATCTATGGCAAGGTATAAGATCTATCAGTCTGTCTAAATGAACTATGCACTAAGAACGGAAATCTGGAATTACTGCACCACAATCGAGGTAAAACAGATTATAAGATGAGACTTCGTAATACGTATTATTGCGCTCGCGAAGCCGCGGGAAAATGCTAATATACAATCAAACATGTCACATTATCCTAGTAACAATCAAAGTAAAGTATGATTGTGATGTTACTCGATTTATATCACGAGTAAAATGTAACAAATGTGTTTGATACTGCTATATTTTTTATCATAGCAAAATTTTGTCACAAATAGGAATATTCCCATAAAACTGCTGAAGCGGATACAACGAAATTAATGGCGTAAAAATGTCACAGCGCAAAAAACAACATTAATTGTCATTTTGTTTCTGTTTTATAGTCGACGAAATTGAACTACAACTTTATTTATGTCACGTATTGTAAAAATACATGTGAGCCTCTTATTTATTAAAATAGAATTGGTAGCAAAATTTTTTGTGCATTTATTGTTATTCGTAAAAACGAGTAAGTATAATTTTATGAACATCTATTAACATTATAAAATAAACCCCCTATCGCGTCTGTCTGTTCGTGATAAACTCAAAAAGTACTGAACGGATTTTCTACGGTTTCCAAAAACAGGTACAGTGATTCCTGAGGAAAGTTTAGTGCATAATAAGTTAAGTTTTTTTTTGTAAATTGCTCGAGAAAATAAATAATAACTGGATACATGTATGGGTAGGTTGTTTCTTGTTTTTAGAATTATGTAAAACAAACGCGGACGAAGTCGCGGGTGCAGCTAGTATTTCTAGAAATACTTTATGGAGACGGGGCGGGCAGTAGACCTATTTGGGTCCCTAAGTAAACGGTTCTCCATAAATAATGTCGCACGTTTATAAGGAGGCAGTGTTGTGAGATTGTCACGAAGGGGATACAGTGTAATACAATGTATGCATACGTAAACAACTGGCTATTTTCATCCGATACGATTTTAAACAGACTAAATCCGACAAGTATATTTCTGACAATAATATCGGAACCGACAAAAAACCGGGTGTAGCCGTGTCGTGGACACAGCCGTGAATACGCGTATATACGTAACTTTAGGAATGTATGCATCGAAACGACCTCAAACTTTGACGCTGCCTCACCCCACCCCCCCGCGCGACGCGTCACAGCATTCAACGTAGCGAATGCTTTGATTCTTTAACTATCCAGTGTTGTAAATAAATTTTGAATGTAAATGATAATGATGAGGATATTGAATTGTCTCCCACTAGAAAAGCAAATTTAAATATCGCGTCCAACGCTTTCCCTGCGACTACAACACTGCTATGTACCACACCTGTATTGTACGGACAAATTTTTATGGATTACGGGCGAACAAAAGTGCTGTTTTTACGTCGGCGCTACGAGACTGGGGGCGGACATTACGTCTGTGTATTCGTAGATACACAGATGCATAAAAATACAATATTTCAGTAATTTGTCGGCGTATCTTCAGTCTAATCAAATAAGCTCCAGTTTAGGGCAGCCTCCCGCAATACTGACCCGATCATATATATCCGCGCCGCAGTCAAAGTGTTAAACGGATGTCGGATACATTTGAACAGCTTTATACATTTTTTTTATCTAGAGCACCCTAATTTTTGCCGTTCACAGATATGTTCGAAAGAGTGTTTTTTTATAAATTCAATTGGTAAAAATATTAAATAGCGTTCAAAACTAGAGCAGGCACACAAAATAGAACATTTCAAATCAATTTATTTGCTACGTTTCAGTATTTCCACTAGATGTACTTATAATTCGTTTTACTATGAAAGGGATCTACACACGATCAACAATATTTAATTGCCGATGTTTCTAATTGCATGGATCGTGATCACGGCTAAACGGCAGTTTATCTCGATCCATCACCACGATATACCAAATCACGATTCATGCAACAAGTTCGAAATATCAACAATCAGAAAAGGGTAATTCGTAAGTAACTTTTACACAGTAAATTGTATAAATTCCGCCATGGCGTTACTTTTAAACAGTAAAATGTAGATTTCCGCGATGGAATCCGTTTGAAATCATAATCCTTTTCTCTTTATCAAAATTCTACAGCATGACACGCATCCATATTAAGTAACAACGGTGAGTGTTAGTACCTACCTGTTTCTCGTTGCGAGACTTATTACATACAAATTGACTTATTTGCTCCGCCCTGTGATAAATTGAACTGCACTCACATTTAGCAATAGACACTTACTGTTCACTAAAGGAAATCAAAATAAATCACTTTATGTATAAATATGTTCTAGTATTATAAGCTGCATTGTAAATAGTATAATCTAAATGGATAATTAATATCTACGTTTTGTTTGTAAATGCCTTTGGTGTGATTTTGAGTTGCTAGAAATACCGGCGATCTCATAAACGACTCCCAAAAATAGGAAAATTATCAATTAGTCGGTTTTGACGATCCGTAAAGCTGAAGCTTCACTTGGTTTTCTTATTTGTCTATACATTATGTGTAAGCAAGATGTAAGTAACTATTTATTTTTTATATTATATCATTTGAAACGCCAATTGAAGCGTCGGCCTAAAAAATATGTACTGATTAACACTATACTTTATATATAAAATCGTATTGCAATTTCGTTCTTTGTGTGATATTTTTTTAATGGATACAATAATCAACGACTTCATCTAATGTTTTACTTATTCCATTTTTACTTAACTAGTATGTCTTTTAAAATCTTAAAATCTTTAAATTCTTATTGAACTCTTTATTAGAAAAACAGTCCGTGATTGAGACTTCCATTAGAAAGAAATAAAAGGTAGACGTGTGTAAATCTAGTGCATATTTACTCTGTTATTGATGAAACTAGTTAAACCAATATTATGTTAAACAACGTTTTTGTTATTTCCTGACATTTACCTTAAAGGGACTGTTAAAAGGACAGAAACAAAGTTTAACCAATCAATTGTTTAAACAATAACTTGAGTGTGTATCTTGTTACGTTTTACTGTTAAGCAAGTTAATATCTTGTTTATAAACATTATTTATGAATGATTATGAAAATATAGACTTTAAAGAATACTTATTTTCATAGTGTCATGTGTAAATAACTGTTCTTTTAAGTCTATATTTAAAGCAACTCGAACAACCAAAGGTATATAAAGTAAATAAAAAAAGGGTGCGTAAGCCATACACAAAGTTAGCCATTATTTAATGTTACGTGGAGATGTTATTTAATTAGACAACTGTTTATAGATCGCGACCCAGGAACAGATTTTCATGACCAATTTCATTGGGCAATTATACGTAAAATGCTTCAGAAAGGTAGTAAGTCCTCGTGAACTGTGGAAGAGCAGCGGTATGCACATAAACGTAAAGAACATTTTTATTTAGCACCCACAGTTGTCTTTTCCACCCACGAACCGCAGCGAACGCTCACGAAGCTCCATCCTTCCTCAAGATCCAGAACCCTTCAGGAAAGATTCCCTGAAGCATTTTACGAGTTATCACTTGAGATTAAATGGTTAAAGAAATCTGCACCTGGCTCATGGACTATTAGTTACGCAAAAACATGTATGTGGCACGTCTGTGCATCGTTGTCTAGTACCAAAATCTAGTATTTAGTTTTTTAAGTTCCCGACTGAACCAAAACATAGTAGTACGTGTTGTTAAAGAACACCGATTAATAAAATGAACGAAAGCTGATATATTTTGTTTTATTTTCATTTTTCCTTTATGCAGATCGTGAGCGACGGTAAACACTGGAGCCAGCCTGCGTAACACTCAAAAGACACAATAACAACAACAAAAGACACATAAAAGGTCACAATGTACCACGATGCGACATCACGTGTCACGATACGATGTCGTATCGGATGGTTATGCTGGTCTCTAATTAGGTGAATGTATGTATTAAGAAAAAAGTAAGTTGTATTTTCAAATCAAATCAAATATGCTTTATTGTACACCACAAAAGAATACACAACAGAAAATACAATAAAACCAATATAGTA
>DWON01005966.1:0-14356 GCA_018251015.1 Phocides pigmalion okeechobee
GTGCAATTTCTGAATCAGAGTTTATTATACCTTGGGCAGTGCTAAGCGTTATTTTATTATGAGTCGACCTGCACTTGTCCGTCTCAGCATTAATTATACCTTTGATACCTTACTGTACAATCCAGGTTCTAAAACTACAGATATTCAATGGTATGATGTTGGTACAACATGATTGATTGTACTGTTTCTGTGGCAGAATCATATCATGGTCTTAAAAATTAACGGTTAACTTGACATACATAAATTAATTCCTAGAATCTGTAAACATCTTTTTTTGTGTTTTACACAGTATAAACATTTTCACTTTAAACATTTATCTATGGACAAGCAACATCGGAAACTGTACATTAACAGGCAACAACGAAAGATACTTTAACTCTTGATATCCATTTTAACTTATAACTTATCTGTAGTTAATGTATTGGATTACTATTAAAGGTTGAATTACACACAATGTGAGGCCATATTGTGTCTAAACAAGATTATAACCACTGACATAACTAAACATTATCTTCACAGCCTGTGACTCATAAGACCTATTATATCTTTCTTAAGAACTGTAATTTTAATCCCAAGTTAAATCACACATGATAGGAGGCAAACATTAATTACGAGTGGCATTTAGGGTATTCAAGCTTAACCTCAACAATTTTTTTACTGTATTTTTTTATTAAGAAAGATAGTGAAAACTGTGGTTGAAGATAAATAAAACATGTTTCTCCATTAACATATGGCTAATTATGTTGTTTAACATAACGGATTTTGCATAAATAAATTATGCAAAATTTTTTGAGAAATTGCAGAGGTAAAAATTTCACAGTCTCACCAACAAGGGAAGGGGTTAAATAACTGCTAAACATAGGCCTCTAGTACTCAACTGCCTGTCTATATATTTCACAGTAGTATATTATTACAAATAGTTTCAATCAGTACTTTTAAAGCAACACAAATAAATGGACAACATTTCATTGTCTAGTACGTGTTCATGCCATGGTATATAAAAATTAAACGAGCAGTACTATTGAAGACAGTATACTTTTCATCCTTTGTAAAAAAACAAGAATTTGTTTTACCAAATATTATGTGGTAGTTGCAAGTATAAGCAGTTATTACAATTGAGAATCATAAAAAATACTTCTGATATATGAAGCGTTATATATGTAGGGTTAAAGGTGGGGGGCATTCTGTTTCTATGGAGAGAATTTATAATGTTCTTTAATATCTGGTTAATACTAGATAGGAGCTAATCATCCAACCATTTCTAACAACTCCAGGCATCCAACAAAGTGTAATAACTGATACAATATGTGCCAAAAAATATATTTTTTAAATAAACACTTACTAAATGACTCACCTTCAGTATATGAAACATAACATTGATATTAATACAGCGATTAATGTGTAAATTGTTAATCTTATGAGGTCATATGTCCATCATTAAATATTAATATTTTTTTCTTTCCAGGATGTGTGATATATGGAGACTGGCTACTGGTGTGTGTACATAATGTCTCATTACATTATTAAGCTCATCAAACCAAAACAAAGCAGCTTCAAACTACTGCTATAGGGTAGAAATAGGTTTTGATTTATAAATTAGCCTAATATAAAGACAACAGGCCAATTGATAGAGAATAATCCCTGTCGCCAAAAACATTTGTAATACCAGAAGAGTCGCAAAAAGCCTTTTATGCTTTACCACTTTATATATAACAAGAGACAAAAAATCAAGAGTTCCATCACCTTAAAATATAACTAAACTGTGTTAATGGTCTTTGGTGATTTTAAATACTTTAACGGCAGTGCTCATCAATTATATCAAGCCAGCACTGCCGGAGCCACTAATCTGGAGCTATCTTCTCTAGATTGGAGATGCACCAACCATTCACAGAAATGTTGTATATTTTAGCATAACTATAGAATCTAGATATACATAAGTCACACCGTTGCATTTGCTCACAGTCTTGTAGTGCCGATGTTAATCATACAGATTTATATGAAGACAAAAAGTGTCTGCAAGCCTCATGTGCATTATGCCAAACATGGCAGTTGTGTCCCTCAGTCAAAGTGTTAAACACAACTTCATATAAATCTATTATAAATCTAACAATAAGTGATGAGCAACCAATTTAAGATTAAAATCTTGCATACACAATAACATAATGTTTTTATCAATAGTATTCTTATGAACAATGAAGTTGACTTTGATTTAGATATAAAAAAGAACGGGTTCATTGATAATATGAAGTCATTGCACTCTCGAGTCACTGAGTAAGTACGAAAGTCTAATGAGGCAAGCCACTGATTTTACTGTTATGTATGACTAAATTAACAAAAACTTGCATCAAATGTAAATATGAGTAATTACTTTTATAAGTACTACCACTGTTTACAGATGGGATCTAATGGAGACCGCTAATTACTTTTAATTTTGCATACTATTAAGGACAAATACTATTTTGTCATAGTTTACTGAAGAAAGGAAAATAGTACCAACGACCATGTTGCAAATCTAAGACACAATATAGGATCAAATAACATTATTGAACTGTGGTAAGTCAGATGTAACTTTATACAAACCTCACTAAATGTAACATAATCTCCATCTTCGAGGCCGTGACGGGTGTCATCCAAACATGTGACAACTGCTTCGTACTCGTGGGTGACATCAGCTACCATAGCCGATACTGGGTTCTCTCCTGTCACATCCACGACTGTGAACTCGGGCCCAAAGTCGCAAAACACTTGAGAAAACAAACCCCTAGTGTCTGCAATAACTAGGGCAATATTGTTCGCATGTGTGATAGCTGCAACACGCTCCTGCTCGACCCATGACGCACCCGTCAGCACCACAACACGGAATTTCTTCAAAAATTCCTCGGTCAGCGGACCAGTATGAGCTGTTGTCGGTACGTAATGATTGAGCTCAGAAAGCTGCTCGCAAGATGCCAAGGCACGATTCTGTCCAACTGAAGCTTCTGATAGGTAAAATTGAGATGATAAATCGGCTACCGTGCACGTTCGTTCGTCATGTAAAGTGACAGATTTGACACCGCCGAGAATCACATTTTTCGCAATTTCAACTCCCAGTCCCCCCAAACCTGAAATGAGCACGTCGGAACTCGCCATCCGACGCATGGCATCGTGACCCAACACATAGAGCTGCCTGGAGTATAAACTTTCGTCGATTTCGTCTTCCACGCGCGCTCCATTGTTCGCCATTGCTGAAGATTTGCAACGGGGCTCTCCTGTGTTCAGCTTCCGCTTTTTTGCCGGGGGGTCAACGGAATTATCGGCGACTTCAGCACTAGACATCGGGCACGAACGCGCACAATTTTGACAGAATTTTGCTTTGCGTTTCTCCGACACAATCAAGAAATAATCTTCAAATGATTGCGAACGACATTCGCGCTTCGCTTCGTGAAGGCCCGCTTACTCACTGTCTTGAAGTTAGCTGCAAGCAACGTGGTGGTTATGGTTAACGAAGAAAATGATCTGCGGAAGTGATTCTCCTTGGTTTTTTTTACAAAATTCGATTTAATATTAATTAAGGTTTAAAAATTTGGTGAATACTGAATATATTTTTTATAATTAGAATTTATTATCGAGAAGTAATCGTGTGGTAATTTCTAGATTCCCATAGATCCGAATGAAAATGTAAGATGTTTTTTTAAATTGTTCCATATATGGGTATTGCAATTCGAGCGATTCGAGTGTTAGAGTAAATTAGTGAAATTGTAAAATAATAATCCAATGCAAAAGAAACATTGATTAAATTTCACTCAAATTTTATACTTTACTCGAATTACCTAGTGTCAAGTAAATTGTATATCGAGTGCACTTGTAATCAGAATTACAGATGTGCATATACAATTTTGTATTAAGAAGTTTTCATATATAGTTGCTACCATTTGTAAATAGTTATTTCTTTAATGTCCAATGACCGTTGTTGAAATTATCTATTAAATTTAAATGGTAATTAATAAACAAATTCAAACTCAGTATACATGTAACTATTAAATGAAATAACATATAAAATTACTGAAATGACTATTTATAACACTGCCACAGACATATAACAATATTAAAAATAAACAACTGAAAAACATTTTAATTGGATTATTTTGCTACTATATATGTTAAATTTTATTAGTAAAAAACCGTATTATTTTTCTTATCATTTAATACAATACAAGAGTTTTAGTTTTCAAATTATTGAGTAACCTGGGTGAATGAATAATTATTGATCGATATTTTAAGTGCTGGCAATTTATATTAACTGACATTTCGGTTTATTTTTTTCGCAACTCGTCGCTTACTTCAGTGCAAACAATTCAGTCCATTTCGATTTGGAGGTCGTATTCATTCACTGACTCCCTTAGTTTCGTCACTTTCGTCGTTTGTCGCGGTTTTTGAGTATTATTTTGACGTTCGTTTATTTTGTTGTCATGTGTTATCGTAGATATCGTTCGTAGGTGAAGAAACTGTGTAAATGAACTAGTTACGAATACACGGACACAGTAATTCCACAAGTTTTCTGTGAACATAATGTCTATAGTGTGAATCGTTTGTTTTGTAGAGGATTCTATATCCTTTCTTGTGTCAGACTAAGTGAGAGTCGAGCAAACTAGTAACCATGGTTCAAGAATACGTATCCCCCGTCAGGGTTCACAAGTATCCGTTCGAAATGGTGATGGCTGTAAGTATATTATTTTATTTGTGTACTTTTAATATGATAATATGTGTTTAGTTATTTTTGAGGTACAATGTTTTGTTTTTTGAATAACACGGATAGTTTAAAAGTCTTTATTAATGCTTGAAAACCTTTCTACTTGCTTCTTTGCAATTAATAAGAACAAAATATCGAAAGTACCGAATCAAAGATTTATTAGGTCAATTCGCCCAATGCCATTTAAAATGCATTCTGCATAACAGAGGTCCTGAACTCTATATATGTATATAAAATGAAGGTATGTTGTTCTAATCTTGAATAATTAAATACGACGTTTCCTTATTTAATATAGAAAAAAGAACTTTGAATGATTTTATAGTAAGATTTTTTTTGCGTAAAATAGAATAATTAATGTATTTTTATTACATACGTATTTATTGTTAAAATGTATTGAAAATGGCAGAATAATTGGTTGCTTTGTGGTGAGGTTTTTATTTCGATTACAAAATGAATGCGACAATTGACTTTTATAACTAGACTAAGAGAAAAAAATACAAGTCTTTAACTAAACTCTTTCAGAAAAATTCTTGATTGTTATGAATACCTAGTAATGATGGCACCTACCTTAAGATGCCTTTCATTCTAATAGTTGTAATTAATTAATGGTGCAAACTTTGCTAATAAAGTGTTCTCATCACTTCATAGCATCTTTTATTACTGATTGTTATATGTACTCTAAAATCTCAATTAAATTACACTAAAAGACCATCTTCAGCGTACATTTTGTTCCAAGTTCTTATTTTAGTAATATTTCAATTGGTCCTCATAAAATAGGTTGTAGGTTTATATGGTTGTGAAACCTAATTTGCTTGACTCGGGAGGGAACACAACCATTTCTAATGTGAAAGTTGTTGTCGACCCTGGCCATCAGGAGCGACACACCTGTGTCCGACTTCAAGTGCAGCTTTTATTCTTTATGGACTTGATTACAGATGTTCATGGGTGCCAATGACCAGTTACCACCAGGTGGACTACATGTTCATTTGCTACTTTCATTTTATAAAAAAAAGGTTATTACTTATTGAGTGTAAGTAACAATGGATTTATGTTTATGGGTGTCCCGCAATGTTAAAACAAGTTTTTGGACACAACCATGACAAACATTAGTATTACAATGTGGTTATGTGTGCACTGACCTACCAGTGTTCCTATGTATTCAAATTAATGTATAAATAATTTTGTTGTCATGCTGTTGATATGAAGAGGAAGTAATAGAGGTCAATTGTAATGATAATACATACAGGAGAGATGTTTCTTTCATGGGGATCATGAATATGAGATATTTATGTAATTTAATTTCTTTTTATATATGCAGTGTGTATGCACATTTTCATGTATTCTATATGTTTATTTGTTCTTCGTTCACATCCTAGTGTTTTATTTTTACTTTATTTCTTAACTATAATATACCGATATATGTAACGCTCATGTAGCAATCTATTGGCACATCTACATTTTGTGAATTTTGTAAGAAGGAATATTAATGGAATAGTTAAAATAAAAGTATAAATTTATTTGGACAGCAATATGGAAAGTATTGTCACATTATGTAACATAGCACTATAAAATATTCCTTTCGGTATATAAATTGTAACTTTCAAACAGCTAGGTATTTTTGTAAACACATAAAATAGTCAATTTTTTTTACTTTTACTACATAAAATACCAAGTTCTATTTTGTAATATTTCATTTATTTCATTGATGTGTTTGCTGTGGTTAAGAAATATAAAGAGACTTTGTTGAGAACTCTGCGCTAGAAATAGAACTATTGTTTATTCTACATTATTAGCAAATGTGACTATAACAAAGTGAATGGGAGAGCGATGATCTGTTTTGACGGACAATCTTCACTGATAAATGCTGATATAGATGCAATAACATCCTCATTGCTGTGACAATACAACCAAATATGTAGGAACAATAACAACAATTTGAACACAAAAGAAATGGTATTAAGTAATACAATAGAATAATTGGCTGGGTACTTTGTTGGCTAAGATATAAGAAGGTATTAACATATGGAATTAAAAGAATAACAAGACTCTTCTGCTATGAAAATACAAAGCTTATAAAGCAAACTAAAAAGTCAAATAAACATATGATATATATAATGTAAGTAGTAGTATAGAGGGAAAATCTAGGAAAGCTCTTAAACAACAATTACTCTTTTCTCCTAGAAGTGGTAGTATTATAAAATTATAATATAGTAAAACTAGATAGTTTTACTATATTCAGTAGTTTATTTTGTTCAAAACCAGCAAACTTTAGGAAAAAATCATATATTAATAATTGTTAAAGATGAGATCAGGATTTTTCCCACAAGGGCTGTCTGATGGTAAATGCTCTCAAAAATTTTCGAGTTGCATATTCTGTCAATTAGTACTATAATTGAAATTACAGTATAATGAAGATAGAGTCGGCTGTCTGTAGAAGATGCTCGTATTCCTTTAACTACTACAAAAAAGCCGATCAACTTAAAATACCGAAATGGATTTCCTTAAATCATAACAAAGAACACTCTTGATCAAGTCTTCAGGTAAACAAAAATCGATTCATTATTTTACGACTTACGATGCTACACCAGACGCACAGGTCATACTTATAACAACCCACACTTTTCGTCGGGGGTTAAATAGAAATGAAATTAGTCGAAGAAACGATAAGGATGGCCAGCGTGACCAAGCCAGCGTGATTGTTGAGACATTCGAGTATTGTTATGTCCCATTCAAATATGCGACGTGATAACTATACAAAAGATATTATGGCGGTTAATGCGTTGCATTCGTGGAGGTAATTGATTTTGTGGCGTATATGGAGGTATGTGAATGTTTCTCTGACCTTAACCAAAGTTTTATTTCACTACGGACGATTTCGAAAGTAACGTTACCATTCTGTGCATATAAAACCACAAATAGTTTACTTAACTGCTGCGTTGTCTTGTCGGCTCGATATAGCACCAGTAATCAGGGTCTAGCCTGCCTCATTACTGGTGCTATATCGAGTAGTAGCGTATATGACTACACAATGTATGATAAAGCTGCACACTGACTGCCAACAGCATTGGTCTGGATAAAGCCCACCGATAGCGGGACCCCGAGCATCCTACTCCTCATCAGGCAGCAAACATATATGTACAAGACATAAATATAAAATGGACTAGAATTGTGTGGAGTAAAATATGTCGAAGCCTAAAAGATCAGCAAGGAACGGAACTCCTGCCAATTCGTGGAAAAACTGTATATTTATGTATCTATCTCCAGATATGTAAGCATACATATATAAACATGTGTACTCTACATTGAATGATAATCAGTCTATAAATGTCTAACGATAGGCAGCGCTGTTTATTTCTGTCAAATACCAACCAATCTTAGCCCAAGGGCGATTCCGTGTTATGAAGGATTTTCAATCACTAAAAAACCTCTCAGTGTTCTCTTTCCGTGCTTGTAGAGAACACCAGGACTTATAAACGCAACTTGTGTTCTCAAACACGACGCCCTAAACCAGGACATCTCGAGGGACTCGCGGGTTAGTCTGGCACCGGTCAGTGCCTTCGACGGTATAGGACAAGTCCTATGATCCTTCCCGGGATCGCTATATTGAAATGTCTGGAGGTCTACTTTTGCACTCCCAATCCCGGACTACTGTTTTTAGTGGCTTCTTAGGACAGGCAGGAGATAGCGATAGCAGGATATAGATACCTAATTTACGAAACATCATAAGTTGGAGGATCTACTTCTAACTGTACGTAAACAGCCTCAAGAAAGATCTTCAGTGATAATTTTATGTATATTTTGCTACTTTAACATATATTAAAATCTATGTCGGTTTTGGTACTTGTTTTAGATGTGACAACTATGTCTGTGACTAATTAACATTTTTTGGGGATTCCATTACAATACAGCGTCGTAATACGACTACTACGTAGAAAGACAAGGTCAATGTACAACAAACTACTGAATAGAAATTTTAAATATAGATTTTAGCATTAGTCCGATTTTCACGCCACTCCGCTGTCTAACGCCATTGTCAACCGAAGACAGAAAGATTGAAGAGACTACAAGTTTAGATAGGACCCTCTTCACAATTGATGGATGTGGCGCAAAGAGAAATAGTTCTAGTTTCTATAAAAATTAAGCACATCTTACATTGCTGCATTTCAAGTAAGAGGGAACCGGTCTTGTTACTCATTTATCACTCTTGACAAATGTTTCTTAGTCACTTCACTTGTTAGCTAAATTGTGTTAGAACTACATTTTGACCGGGGAGGTACTAACATCGCCCTCATAGTCCGCTTTAAAGCAGTTGCAGGACGTCTCACGCATCCCCACTATCAAAGTTACGCGTCCGAGTTACCCTCATTAGAAATAATCGCAGGGGTTAGCAGTTAAATATCCAGAGAGCAATGGGAAGATGGAATGGATCTCACCCTGGGGGAACTGCCCTCGTGATTACGGTATCCTCTACGCTTTATGTTTCGGTTTAACAGGACGATTGTATACTTCTAAGCGAGGCGCCCATCTTAGCCCTCAGGAGTAGCAACGCATCTGTGCACGACGTCATGTAGGACTTTAATAGAGATTGGGCGTAGATATCCATGGGCATCAGAGACCATTTAACTTTAGATGTTCTGCACGCTCATTTGTTACTGGACTGAAATAAAAAAAATAGAAAGTAGATTATGAAACTAAAGTTTTTTGCTACTTCCCAACTTTTACACTAATACTACTTGTAAGGTCGTAAAATCTATACTGTTCGACCAGGGAGGTACCACCGCCTATTTCTGGCGTAAAGCTTACTTGGATTTAGGCGACAGGCGACCACTTTAGTACTCCCGAGTAACAAAGCATATATGACGATTTCAAATAGGTCACTTGTTTTTTATGGACTTGGTTACAGTTGTTCATGGCGCGGCAGACATCACGTATCATCAATTGGACTGATCATTCTCGTTTGCTACTTTCATTTTGTAAAAAAACTAGCTGTACCCTGCGCGCGTTACTACGCCGGCATTTAAAATAAATTTCGTGGGCTCATGCACAACAACTTTGCTAAAGATTATCACATGATTAAATACATAGTTAACGATTCTATAAATGACATACAGACAAACATTCATTTTTATATATTAAGAAGAAGAAGAAGAAGAGGAAGAAGAAGATGACTCATAATATTTTAACAATTTGACTGCATCGCTCTTGTATTATATCAGGTCAGCGTTGCGGGATACTACACTGATCCTTATTTCTCTAAACTGAAGATGCGCCGACAATTCACTGAAATATATATTTTTTAACCATCTGTGTTATCATCTACAAATACACACACTCAATGTCAGCCCCTAGTCTAGTAGCGCCGACGTAAACGAAGCACTTGTGTTCGCCCGTAATCAATACAGATTTGTACGTACAACACAGGTGTGTCCGCGAGGAAACGTCAAAGCACTTATAATGTAAAAAAGCTGTCGTTAAGTTGATATAAATGAGCACAGGCTACATTGCAATGTGATAAAGAATACGAGACAGACAATTTTGAACATTAACGAAAAAAGAATTAAGTACAATTTTATGTGATTACATACAATTATTATCTCGGAGGCCGAGTGTAATGACCTTACAATTCGTTAAACTTTTGTAAAGGAATTAGGACGACGAAGAAAAACTCATTTCGTATAAAATTAACGCTTTTACGAGAAAATTAAATGAGTTTATCGAGTTTGTTTCATGAACTTTCTTTTGTCGAGATGCCCCAGGTGCGCTCATTTTACGAATTTTTCGTGTACGAAGATTAAGCTTCGCGAATTTATATATACCTTTTCTTTTATTCATTAAATACCATATTTTTTTCGAAGAATTAGTGAATACCGCTGTTTACCACATTTAACACTTTCTGTGGCGCTTAAATATTACAGCGAGTCAGGGTTGCGGGCGGCGGCTCTAAACTGGAGCTCTACACTAGAGATGCGCCGACAATTCACACAAATAATGTATTTTTAGCATCAGTGTACAATCTATGAATACACAGATGTAATATCCGCTAGGACCCTGACATTTTGCAGATAGATTCGTTATTATAGCTTTAGAACACTTTGAACATAAAATATAATGATATTTTTACGTTTGTTTTAAAAATGTAAGATAAAAATGGAGCTGCATGATTTATAATATTGTTGTATAGATTTCTAGGTGGGTAAAACCGCGAGAAAAGCTAGAATTTTATGGTAGTACGGTGATAGTGCCCGTTCTTATAAGATTCGTAATGGACGCTTAGGAGTATTTATTAATATATTCATGTTTACGTCAGTTCTAAAACGCCACAACGTCTCAGTGTTTTTATCCGTCCCGGCCGGCCGAGGGACGGATGATTGATTGGGTTTTTGTACCAAGTAATAAATTTCCGTAATACCCGTCTGTCCGTTCTGTTACCGAATTCTAAACTTGCTTCATTTATATTTCCACAAAAATATGAATTACGGCAGATTTTTTGCACAGAGATTTTGATTAAAAGCAATTTTATATCAAAACATTGTATAAGAATTGCTAATGCTATTCAACACGACAATGCAGCTAGCGTTATTGGAACCATGCCGCATGAGTACCGAATCCCTTGAGATTGATTAGGTTAGGCTTTTATATATCGAAAACTGAATTGCACGTTGCCTGGTGGGGAGTATCAACGTCATCCTCAGCACTTTGACAGCGTACAAGATGGATAGCCCTGTGGTACGCCTAGAATAGGGCACATACGTGATTATATGTTAAAATACTGACTAACATAGGATAACATTGCATACCAACTCATAAATGTATTTTGTTTTTACTAACATAGTTGATAAGCATTTGTTTTAAACTAACCTAATGTATGGACTCATGGTCTTAAATAGACTTATTATTATTATCATTATTATTTTATTGTTTTTACTTTTAAGATTTTCATCATTGTAATTAAAATGTGAAAAAAACATAGTAAGTGTAAAATCTAATGTAGTTGACACTAGAATTTTTCTACTTGTGAAGGGATACATTTTATTAAATATTATGAAAAGAGCTTTATGATATGCTGTCAATATCATGGTTCAATACATATAACAGTTTAATATTACCTTCACGTATGAAATGAAAATCGACTTTATAAATATGTTTGATGTGATATCTAACCGCGGATTGCCACTTTCGAGATAATAAGTCGATCTTACAGAATACTACAGATTTTAAACTAATATTATCGCGGAATTTATACATTTTACTATGAACCGTGTGTAAGTGACAAATAATGAAAACGTGCTCGTGATATGGAATCCAAAAAAAGAAAAACAAACAAGACGTAGGGTCGATCAATTAATCTACCATTAGAATCTGTCAATTTTTCTCCCGCCACCGTTGTTTTTGCCGTGACCACGAGCCATGCAACTGGTTCTAAATATCCGCAATCAAAGTCAATCGTGAGTACCCAGTACACTACAGACATGACTTCTATCCTATTTGACGTTGAACGTGGATGTCCCATGGTTGTAGTGCCTGCTTAAACCACCTGATATTAAGTAGACGCAGCCCATACACATCCACGTATAACCACAAACACAACCGAAATTCTATCTGAGTTTGAACGTAGATACGTTGCTGTTCCTGAGGACTAAGATGATCGCCTCGCTTCAAAGTGTAGCCGGCAACCGCATCTCTCCAACCGAAACACAAGTAATGCTTTACGGCGTATTATGAGGGCGGAGGTGGTACTTCCCCGGTCGAACTATAGTTCTCCCACCTTTGATCAGTTCATACATCGACACAATCTCTTCATATCCGTTAGAGGAACGAATTAACATTGCATTCAGATTATCCTTACATAATCACGGACAGAGAAACAAAGGTATGTTCGTACGTTGATTCAAATCACGATTAACACCGCTGGGCTGATGTCATTCGTATTGTTAACGAACGCATCGCTCCGTATATAAAATAGGTAACAATAGTACTTACAGAATGCATTGAGGCTAATAGTTAATCGTTTTCGTCTTTGTTCAACGTATATTGTACGTTTTATAGAACGTAACTACCTAATTTTCGTCTGTTAGGCATGTTCGGTACGGTTCTGTTACGAATGTCGGAACTTCCGTAGTTTTCACTTCCGATTTCGGTTCCGCGACTTAAATCGGGGTTTATCGGCCCGTGCAGTCGTGGACGGCTAATTTAAAAAGATTGCAAAATATACGTTTATTATTTTATTACACATGTTTCCCTTAACATATTCGTTGAGGGCTCCGGTTCCGTTTTCTGTTCAAATTCAAATTCAAATTCAAATATTTCATTTCATTGTAAGGTACTTACATACACTTCATGAACGTCAAGGGTAAAGTGTAAAGTCAGTACATCGGCTTTGAGCGCCTGTTGGCTAAAGTAGACCGGGAGAAAAAAGCCGGCGGAAAAAACTCTCGTCACTCTTTTTAAATCAGTCCTTGATGAATAAACATTGCACAGTATACCTTAAGAAATATAGTGAGCATACGAGACAGCTAATCGTGTGTGTCAGAATCTTTCCACATCACAAAAAGAACACAAAAATAGAAAACACAACGAAATTGATTTCGTGGAAATCGTCTTCTGTCACCACTTCTATATTGCTGTAACAGTGGTGACCAGAATTAGCGATCTCTTCCATACAACCTTAATTTAATTAATGTTAATAATTTATGAGGCCGCTATACTAATATACCTTTTTTATGTGAGAAGAGTAGCAAACGAGCATGCAAACCACTTAATGTTAAGTAGTCGCCACCCATAGGTATCCACATGCAACCACAATCACGACTGAAACCCTATCTGAGCTCGAACGATGCGTTGCTACTCCTGAGGTTTAAGATGGTCGCCTCGTTTCAAAGTGTAGCCGGTAACCGCACCTCTCCACCCGAAACACAAATAATGCTTTACGGCGGATTATGAGGGCGGCTGGTACCTCTCCAGTCGAACTATAGTTCTCCCAACTTTAAAATTACCTGCTTTTAAAGTAATATCATAGCGGAATGTATACGTGTTACTTTATAACTTTTATCACGATTAACGTTACAAGCTTTAATAATTAAATAGTAAAATTAAAATAATAATAATTAAATAGTAAAATTAAAATAATAATCACAATAATATATCTGTGTTTATACCTAACCCCCCTCTTGCTATTTTAAAGCCCATAGAATCCATATACAAATACAAAGAAACAATATCGTAAATTAATACATAAAAAAGCAAAAGAAAAAAAGAACTATACAAAATAAAATATGATGCTACATATGAACAATATTTATATATCTATATATGGCTTGCTACTATTTTTTTTATTATGAAAGAGTAAGAAACAGGCATGCAGGCCACCTGATGTTAAGTGATCACTGTAGCCCATGGACAACCACGTCTAATCTCAAATGGAACACGAGTTCTATTTAACTTAAATAGAACTCGTGTTCTAGTTTAAATAATTTAAGGATGGACGCGGATGCGTTCCAACTCTTGAGGACTAAGATGGTCGCCTCCAATAACGTGTATCCGGCAACCACACCTCCCCAACCAAAACACGATACATGAAGAACATGCTGCTTTACGGCGGGGTATGAGGGGGGCGGGGGTGCCGCCCCC
>DWON01005967.1:0-14356 GCA_018251015.1 Phocides pigmalion okeechobee
TTAAAGCTAACTTATACTTGGCTTTAAATGTTTTAATATTCATTTTAATCTTCAGTGGTGGTGGTAAGTCATTCCAAATTTTTGCTACAGAATATTTAAAAGAGCCCCTATACCTTCCCGATTTATGTTTATGTTTTAAATATACCTATATTTGTTGTGACCATAATTGTCTAATTGTCTACCGATTATTATAGAAGATGTAATGCTTTGTAATTACAAGTACAGTTCAAGATGTTTAAGACATTTTATATTTTATTTATAAGTGTAACATGCGTTGTTCCAATAATTAATTAAATAAAATGCATTTTTCATCTACTTATTTTCATAATATTAAAAATTGCAAAACTATTATTTATATTATCTTCATTGAGGGATTCAGAAGATATAAATGTAATCTAGAATTATTTCGTGGTTATAAAACTTAATATCATTTCCATTAACGGCGTACATTGAAGTGAATAAGTTTTTATTATCCATATTAGAAATATGGAGTGGACTTTAAGATATACTTTTAAAAAAATTAGGTAATAGGTAGTGCAATAAATATGATAATTTAGATTAAGATAAACATACGAAACAATATACCCAGAGACAGAAAAAAATAGTTACAATTAGTGAAATGCAAACAATGTCAAGTATTTGATAAAATTATCGGATGCAAACATTGAATTCATATGATAAGCATCTTATCCGGGATTAGTTTGTCACTGAAAGACCATCAAAACAGGTGTATTGTATGCATTTTTTTTGTAATTCGGTTGGAAGTAAGAACCGAACATAAAGATGACTGGAAACAGATGAAACGTATCATAACACTCATAAAAACAGAATATTCCAGTTAGAGGAAACAGGTATAGCGGTGAAGCTATGGTTAAAGAGTTCTAAGTTAATTGAATCCGTTATGTAACAAAATATTTCCGAACATAAATTAATTTCTTTGTGTATAAAATATTATACTTTTTATGTCTTATGGATATAATCCCCATATAAAATAGGAATATGAAAATAATCTGTCCATATCTACTGAAAGCTGACATCGAAATGTTCACGATAAATCGCCATCTAATTAAAATTATCTATCCTAATTAAATCTGACCATCACAATATATACAAAATTATTATGTTAAAAATTATGTGTACCATCTATATACTATTCACTACGCAAAATTATTATTGTTATTATTAGGAATGTATATGCACACTAAAATTATATTTTAATATATGTATAAGGAATAAGAGAAGAGGCTGCTGAAAAATATTCAGTAAGTTTTTTTCATAAGAAATAAGAATTAAAAATTTTCATGAAATTATTAAATCGATAAGCTGATTGGAAAGTGAATTAAGACTTAATAGACTTTACATAGTTTTTCTTCTTAGGTATTTTTTTGTAATCTGTAATTGTTGTAGATAGTGCTTGAATAATGTTATAGTTAGTAAATGATATAACTAACAAAGACTTACTTTGTATATTTTTGGTGGCCATTTTCGATTTCACAAAAGTTCGTTTCGACACAAAATTGGGTACGCACTGCGAGAGAAACGCACGCAACTCTCGTAGAGACCCGCTACGCTATGTGCTACGAAACCCGCGCGGTCGTATTAATAGCCAATTACTATCGAGTTTAATAACACTGCGAAAATAATATTCTAATAATAATAATTATTTTGATCCGCGTGCGAACCGCGCGATGTACAAACAAAGAGTGACAGTGTTCCCGACCTGTTTTTCTTGGCGGGGCTCGATGTGATAAAGTGGTAAATTGTAGAACAAATAACACCGCGTTTATGGTTGCGGATCAGGCTAATCGCGATGTCACACACTCGCCAATAGCAACTCCGTACGTTTGTTCTCGTGTTGCTGAGCAATACTGAACGAGAGTGTATTGATTTAATATTAATTATGGTTTCTTAAAGTTATCAACAAAAACTTTGTCTTAATCAACATAAAAATGCGACTATCGTTGGACGTGCGGCAGATGTGATTAAAATAAATGGTTACCAATACTTGAACATAAAAAAACAACTTAGATTTTTTTCTAATTTAAAGAATGTGATTTAGTTCTAATATACAGAATATTATATGTTTAGAATATGACCACAGAAAACAAAAGGAGGCATGAAAGTAACAAGTTTTCCATCAGGACATACGAATAGAGTTTACCTTTAAGGCGTACCTATAGATATTTTCCGCTTAAATAAAATTATTTCAGAATTAAAGATGTCACTTTTCGTATAAATTCCAAGTCTTCGAAGGATATAAATATTATTTGGAATTATTTTTATTGTTTTATTGTAATAAGTTTTATACGCACCCATTATTACTTAACGGCCGATGTATTTAATCAATTTCGATGATACTGTGTCTTAATCTTGGCGTATAATTGAAAGTGATTAGGTTTCTCCACTACCTAAATTACGACGTAACTATTATAAGATAAGGATGATTGATTATGTATATTTCTTAACTGTTGGTGCATACAACATTCAATACCACTATCGTATAAATTAATTGATTATTTCGTTTTATTTTTGTTTCTGCATCTGTTCTACTATCAATCCACTTTGAAGCAATTATTAGTGGCAGGCTCCACGCTTCACCCAGCTAAGGAGCATTCATTAATTACTTTTAGGGGGAACAGGGAATGAAGCCAAATCTTAGTCAGTTTCACGGGAAATATAACTAACATATGTAGTTTTTTCCCGAAAGAAACTGAAGATTGCTGCAGAACTACCTTAAATTCTATGAAACCTGTTTTTATGTTAATATGGCTACGATTAACGTATTTATAATAAAATACGCATTAAAAAAAATGTGAGATTAAGGGGGAGGGAGCTCAAGATAAACCTTACGACATCTCACCAAGGTCGTGGAAAAATCGTCAAAATCGCGTCACATATTTATTGGATACCCCTTATCTAGAATGTACCCAGAATAGGGAGATAAAAAAACTCCTTGTATGTGTTTCTAGCACTTCACATATGACTTAATACATAAACTATCTTAAATTGCCCATATAAATAAAGCAGTTCATATTGTAAGAACCAATAAATAATACAGTAGATAATTCCAGTATCACGATGCGTTCGCACGAATATTATGACGTTACGTAAATAAAATATTACGCTTTATTTTTTCACTTTTAATAAAATTGTTAGTAATCATTCGTATATTTGATTTGGTACCAATGTTTGCAGTTGCTTCGTTTTGAAATGCATAAGTAGAAGGAAATCATTTAGATTTAATATTGAATCTATTTAATGTAAAAATAAATACATCCATACATATAGATAAGGGTCCATAAATATTATTTTTTAGGTAACAAAAGAATCTAATTCTATGAATTAACTATATGTTAGGGCGTGGCGTACCTTCAGTATATTGAAGTAGAGGAAAATTCTTAAATCCATAATTATTCTCATTACTCTTAAATCTGTATTTCAGAACCTCTTCAAAACGAATAAAAAACAAGTAGTGCACAAGTTGACAAGCTTTGATTGCTTCTGCAAATTCATTCGTATAAGTCGGTACCGGTCTAGAGCTATGCTTGTTAGTTGCTTTAAGTCGTTCCATTTATGTAACGGATGGCTGGCGACGTGTACACAACTCGCTCATAATTATTTAATTACCTATTTGTTAACAAAGAAACAGAAATATACTGCAAATAAGTGGCCAGTCAACAATGATACGGCTGTGATCAAAACTCTTTGTACATCATAAACAAAACTGCATTATAAATGTATACTTATAGTTATTGTGATATGTAGGTATACCAGGCTAATCTTTCCTTGACGATAGAGTATCATAAAAAATATGCCAAATATTTCCATGCAAAACAAGTGCAACATAACACTGCAAAAGATATCATCAGATAATATATATTGCTTAAACTCTGATGTGTGGTTATGAGTTACTATAATGAAGGAAAAGCGGTTCAATATTCATTGGTTTAAAAATAAAAAGAAAATTTGAAAACCATTTCATTTAGCGAAGACCCAAACCAATAATTTTTATTACAAAAAATCTTTTACAAGTGAGATAGTATGTGAATTATCGGGAGATAAGGTGGATTAATAACCGTTTGGTATTCGTGTAATCTACATACGTGTTGGATGTAATCGTAATTCTAGAGCGAATAAAAATTGTTCATATTTGATAATTGTGAAGGCCAAATCGATGTTATGACGCAGAACAGACAGAGCCACAAATATCAGTAAAAGATTACAAGTGAAAGAACCCTCCATATTCATCTCAATTAATAAATCTCGTATACCTATCTGTATTGTGAATGTATTGTTGAGTAATGAAATATGGAAGATCGAGTAGCCATTAGGTACATTTTCTTTTTTAATATAAATCTATTATATTATATTTTTCCAATATTTGTAGAGTAACAAACGAACACACAGGACAGTGGATGCGTTGCTACTTATAAGTACTAAGATTCAGCTTGCGTGTAAAGATGGGATTTTAGACTACAATCCCAATTCCACGGTATTTTTATGTATAACGTAGTAAATAATGCGTATTTTAACCAATATAAAACTAAGATTAAAAATTCGTATCTATCTAGAAACAATTACAACATTCCAAATGCAGCAAAAACATCGTAACACAAGTTAATACCCAAATTATTTACGGCAAAAACAGCGT
The DNA here is from genome assembly GCA_018251015.1 of Phocides pigmalion okeechobee. Taxonomy (NCBI): domain Eukaryota; kingdom Metazoa; phylum Arthropoda; class Insecta; order Lepidoptera; family Hesperiidae; genus Phocides; species Phocides pigmalion. Next base: position 4,652 of record DWON01005967.1, read on the forward strand.
ATCGGACGTCAAACTTTTTGTTCACTCAAAATCGGTTTTACCCCGACTACTGGAAACGTCTAGTCAACAACCTACACCCCTACTATGGTAAAAGATGCCTAAATGAAGGAAACAAATAATGTTAATATTAATTTATACAGACTCACATTGCAATGCCACTTACTAGTACAAATGCAAACATAATCAGAAAACTTAAATTTAGAAATTTCTTTTAGTGTAAATGCTTACTTACTTTTTCTAGGGACATGAGTAATATGTCCTTTTTCTAAAAAAGTACTTCGTATATAGTATAAATTAACTTTGCTAAATTTTGTTGAAAGGTTTACGATTTTATGGAACCAATTTGTCTGATTACCCTCAATGAAAAATGTTGATGATTTACAAAATAGTAAATACTTGAATAATTTATAGAAAAAATATCTAAATTTGTGATCTAAATGATGCTGATTATTTTGTGTGATTTCTTATTTATTTTGTTATAACAATGCTTCAAAAAAAGGCTACAGAAGACTTTTAAAAGTAAAATTTACGTAATATTATTGCTAACATCCTTGAATTTATAGTCTTAACAATTTTTCCAAGCTGATAGGGAAAATAATGAACATTAATAAAACCGAGATACATTATGTCTTGTTGAGTTTGTTAACAGCTCGTAAACAAAACGAGATACCTTAGTTATAACCTGGATGTGAATCATACAATTGTATTGCAATTTTTTTATTGAACACAAAAAATGAGAATGTTCGCGCAAGGTGATAATGTGCCAATTAAACAATAAAGGGCGGAAACTGTAATTAAACTGACAAGCACTATTTTACGTCCTCATCGTGGTCTACAGGCCACAGGATGTCATAGATTGTGTTAAAAATATCTTTGTTCCTACAAGAATGTATTTAAACTAACATTTACAATTACCTTTACGCGTAATTAGTTTCTGTAGTCGTGTAAAAGTACGACGAAAATTGTAATAAAGGTAGGTCACTCGCTAGGTAACCAGAAAAAAACGTCATGTTTCATTTATATAGAGGGATTCATTTCCATGTAAAGTTTAAAAATGTCGACAGCGTAATTCAAAATGACTGTGACGCCATGTATGAAAAATAGCTAAAAGTTGGCAGATATATTATTTACTATATTATTTACGTGTAATGTATTTATGTTTTCAGCTTTCAAGTGACTCGGCATCTTGAACCTAAACAATAACAAAATGTACACGCGTTCAAGACTTATTACACCTACAGGAAAAATTAGTGGTGACGACAATTCGTGTAATTGAATAGTAGAAGAATCATGAAGGTTATAATGAGCATGTAGAAAGTAATAGTTGTGACAAGGATATCGATGGAATGGAGGCAGGAGTAAATCTGAGATTTACGAGAGGAAATATGCCCGGTATATCATTATAGGAAATATCCATATTGAACTAAACGTGAAATATTTTGATTGATTTAATCATGCATTTCTTTTTACCTAATCTGTGTCATGGCATCACAGCGTATAAATCAAGTTCATGTTATCAAGAATAGAAGCGGACCGTTCTTGTCCATTTAATAGTCCATTGTTTACCTACTGTGAGTGGATTAGGATCATAAAAATTGTGTTATGTATCAGAAAACTTATGGATATGGTCGTAAGAAAAGTAATGCTACAATCATCACAGCATTGTGTTTCACTGAGGACAAATGAATACGAATATTCTGCCATCCTACGGCGTAAATCTAAATATAATTTCAAGGCATCTCATATTTATTTTGAAATATTGTGCATATAAAATGTGTATTATTAAAATTTACATGGTTTTATTGTAGAGATAGAAGAATAACGCAGACAATGTACTAAAAACTGCCGATATTTCGAACCAATGGAAACTTGATACTCGAGAGTTCCTGTTATATAAGAAAATGCGTAAATTCCGCGATGATATTAGTTTAAAATTGTGTACCAGATACCAGTCATAACACTCATATCATCAACTTAGGGCCTTATATAGACTAAAACAAAATTGTAGGGCGCATCGAATTTATATTATCTACTGCCAGACCGAATAAATTTAGATAATGCTACCCACAATAAACCTTTAATGTTTACAATGGTTAAAGTTCAAAGTGGCATTCAATTATAGTATTCGTTTTTGTTAGAATAAATTGTTCAAAGATCATATGATGGATAAGACAGAAGTTAATATGCCAAATTATTGTACTAGATATCTACTGTGATGAAATAATAATTAATACAGTAACATAAATTTTGGTAGGTATCTTAAAACTGTCTAAAGATAGTAGTCTAAGTAAGTACTCCGAAAATAAAATAAGATAATTTTTAAGTCATCTATCTTATCTACCTAAGCAATATAGGAAGACTGGATCTTAGTAACCGATCTTAGAGGGTTACGAAATTTCATCTTACTAATATTTTAGACGCGTTAGTTTACTAATTTGAATATTTGTTACTTTTTAAACTTTTAACAGCTTAACAAATTTGGGTTATACTTGATTAATAATTTGATACTTAGAATATAGGCTACATTTAGTTTTCAATAAGAGAACTTTTCGTTTTACTAAAAATCACGCGAAGTAAGTGGCAAATAATAATGAATCATAAATGGAAACGCCAAATATCTATAGAAGATGTCTGTATAATACCGAAGATCACTACGAGTTTATATTTGTTAACTATTATACTTCACGTGCTCATAAAGGGAACAAGACTAGTTTTGATAGCAACAAAACAATTACTACGTTTTATATTAAAATTAAAACAATATTATATGGATCATTCACCAGGATGTAGTAAACAAATTAGATAATAATCAATCCTGTCTTCTTAACCTTTACAAATATAGTCATCAAGTGACTTCTCACATTTAAGAATAAGGATGTATCTAAAAAACTACGCTTGCATTTTATATATCATTCATAATACTTCCAGTTGTGCATCAAAACTCAAACTAAGATGATAATAATCATAATACCATTTGTGAGAAAAACAACACAGAACAAAGTATTGGAAACTCTATGAATATGCACTTTCTGATACGAATGGTAATTTCCGCAATTGAAGAAAACCTGAAACATACATACTTGTACCTACTCCACGCTGTGCCAATGCGTTAGGAAAGTTGAATCTGAATAATGTCGTGTAGATGAAATAACAATTAGCTGAACTTATAGTACTTTCTTTTTTTATATGAAAAAGTAGCAACAAGCCTACTAATGTCAAGGAATCGCTGCAGCCCATAGACTCTGCATCCAAGCTCTAACAGGACTATAGTCCTTTCTGAAGTCGTACCTGTGTGCATCTATATGCGCTGCTGCGACCCGACAGTTGACAATTATTATTGCACCTCTCTAACTAAACCGAGAATTACTTCACGATGGCTTATTCACAATAAGATACTTCATAAAGAAGCGACCAATTTATTCTTAGAGTAGGTTGCTACTTTAAACATTTTAATTAAGCTTTCACTCCTGTTTTAGTTTGCAAATAGATTTCCATGAGTTGCTGCAACCACTTTACATCGGGAGGCGTGCGGCCTGCAGTTTCATTAGCTTTACTTCTATATATTACTTAATTCTCTGTACCACTTAATATAACATTAGTAGTTAATCTCATCCTTTGAGTAGGAGTAGACCCTTACGAAGGAGGCAACAATAGAGAGCGATGCTCTCATATCCGTACAAATGCCATTACACACCCACGTTTAGTTGCGTTAAACTTATTATTTTCTATTAACTATATTAACTCAACTATTTTCATTTCCTTATAACACGAGCATGTTTATCATTGTACTAAATATACAATTGTACATCGTGCCCATGTTGTTTGCTATTTCAAAATGTAGACAGATTATAGGAACACAGAACTACTAAGATTACGTATGTTATTGTGTAACAACTACTTATAATGTACATTAAAAATACCACGCCTTTTAAACGTAATCTAAATAACATACACAGTATATACAGTAGTTACAGAGTTATATTATTGTGGATTAACCGAAGCTAGTTTTAAAGGCTTAGTTAGATAATAGAGCATAAGCATGTTTATCAAAATAATCCTATTAATTCACGTAATAGAGTCTAAAAATACGTTGAAACACGTAAATAGTAATTAGAGAGGCGGTGTTAGATAATAAAGTTAATATCCATGTAATAAGATGGAATTAATGTAAACGAGCGCGAAGTTTGCATTTTTTCATTGCTGTTTCGAGTTCATAGTTTCGTCACTTTCTTCTTTGGACTCTATTCGTCCTATATAAAGAATAGTGTACTTTTTGGGCCATGTAATAACATAACGATCCTTATGCTACGAATAGGCAGGTCAAACACCATGGTTTGCATGAATGAAGACGACAGACAGACGCTACGGGAAAATTTGTTTTATAATATTTAGAAAAGAGTTTTTTTCCTACATGCATCCAGTCATTACCTAGTGGCGAAGACTAACAATTATAAACATCTATGTAGAACAAAGACTGAATTACGCCCTTGAATTAGCCCTGTCCAAAACAAAGTTCCCCGTCGAGTCTGTCTATCTGTTCGTGATAAACTCAAAAAGCACTAGACGGATTCTCTTACAGTTATCAACAAAAGGTAGAGTGATTCTTGAGAAAGATTTTGGTGCATAATAAGCTAAGTTTTTTTCTGTAAATTGGACGAGCCTGGCTCTAGTATTATATAAATTTTGGTGAATTATCCTTTTAAAGATTTCTTTAGACATTTACTTGAAAATAACAGCTCAAAAGAATGTTCGTCGTGACAAAAAACACTGATATATAAAAAAGAAATAACAACTTAATTTTACATGGTCCTCAATTTACATTGTGTGTTCGCATACGATGCGATTTCATTACGTAATTTATTTACTAAAAAAATGTGAATCATTAATTTTTAAATAGTAGAGGACCTGTATCGCAGTAATCGTCATGCTGATCACACACAGAGGGTACTATATTCAAGTTCTGGAACCTGCAAAAACAATGAAACTTGTTTCATTGTTTCATCCAGGAAAATTATTTCTTAAAAATATAGAATTAATTTGTCATACTCAATATAGACATGCCTCACTTAAATTAAAGTCGTTCAGAACAATAAAATGATAAAGTAGAGAAAATTATATATTGTGAACAATATAGTTCTTTGTATATGTTGTTAGTTTTATGATTATAATGGTACGATGATTTGTGTTATAAACTATAGCGTCCACAGTCTATACAAATAAATGAAATTGGAGGTTTGTAATATGGTTTGTAATAAAAATAACTGATTTTTACTAAATGCACACGGTACATATCATTTATCACGAAAATATCATTTTTTACAATTACAATCGGTCAGTCTGTCTGTTTGTTCCGACTAATCTCTGGACGGCTAACGGCTGGACCTATTTTGACGGGACTTTCACTGGCAGATAGCTGATGTGATGAGTAACTTAGGCTACTTTGATTTTAGAATTACATAAAATAAACGCGGCCGAAATCGCGGGCATATCTAGTATAAAGTAAACTTTGATATTCATGTTCCAAGCGTCCTGCCAAATTCTAATTTCGCATGTGGCAGATAAAATTTTTAAGTAAAATGGCATGTATCGTTTGGAGAGTAGTGATTTTTTATTAATGTGAGAAGAGTAGCAAACGAGCATGCAAACCACCTAATGTTAATTAGCCCATAGACGTCCACGTATAACCACAAACACGACCGAAAACCTATCTTAGCTCGAAGATGCGTTGCTACTCCTGAGAACTAAGATGGTCGCCTCGCTTCCAACCGAAACACAAGTAATGCTTTACGGCGGATTATGAGGGCGGCGATGATATCTCCCCGGTCGATCTTTGGTGCTCTCACCTTTAGTTTTTATATTATTTTATAATATGCTTTTGGCCTTTCATATATTTATAATATGAAACCACGAAAGGAAGTAGTTACTTGCTTAATAAATAATTAAGTCTTAATTCGTTACTTGCTTGCTAGTATAAGTTATAAAACTTTTACATAGCATATGAAGAGCTATTGACATCTTAAAGACAAAATATTCAATTTATGTTATTTGGTTTCATAAACAGGTCCAATTCAGACCTATACCTTTAACCACAGATGTAAACCTAGTTTTACACAGACATGATGATTGTGCACAAAAACAGGAAACCAAATAAATACAAAAATTAAAAAATTGGAAACAAAGGAAGGGAATAATAGGTTTTCCTCGTAGATATCAGTATAGGAATGTTTGTTGTTATTATATGAATTATTATGAATATTAATAAATATCATATGAATGTAAACGACAATTAAAAATGATTCGAGCAAGATGGGAAATTTCTTTCATAAATTTGTGTTAAAAATATGTAATAAATCGGTATTGTACAATTGCGTACATCAAATAGATTCAGAAACTATAAACGTTTAAAAGTATTTTCTGTTCAACGCAAACAGACACTTTTTTTAAAACGCTTTTTATATTAGAAGAGTAGCAAACGAGCTCACAAGCCATAATTTCACATATAACTTTAAACAAATCAGAAGTCTTATCGAAAGCGCGAATGTGTTGCTCTTTTTCTCCTAAGGACTAAGATGGTCGCCTCGCTTATTAGAATAACCGGTAACCACACCTCTTTACTCGAGACACTAGAATTGGTCTAGAACGTAAGACAGCCCCAGTAGAAGTTCAGTCCTATCACCTATCATAACATTTAGATATGTTTTGTATCTGAAAACGTGTAGTCGTAATTAAAATGCAATCTTAGCAAACAAGGGAAGCGCTTCAATCAAATTGAGTCACTCAATTGTTACATTACGTAGTCCACATTACGCTCATAGGTTTTTACGCGGGCATTATTAACATTTATACATGTAAATAAATTGATTTACTGCGTATATTATTTTTTTTTAATACTTACGACGGCACGCCTTATAAGTATGCTTGCGATTTAAACAAAGATTTATTGGTAAATGATGTCTTTATGCTCAGTACATCACACTTATCTGTCGTTATATGTTATAGTTCGTATAAGCTAGCAATGAAAAACTAGTTACAAGTTCCTTTAAGTCTATTTTTTTATGTTTGTACATATGCAGGAGATAAGCATGCCGCCCGCCTGACGTCACATGGTCACTGCCGTCCGTGGTCATCCTTTACCGTCCCTAAATGGGACAGGAGACTTAACATTCAGATTTGTGTTTGTGTCAAATCTACAAACTAAATCGCAACTTTAACATAATAAACTATTACAGAAATCATATGCAATTAAAGTAACGTCTACGTGTATCTGTACATACAAATAAATTTGAAGCAAAAATAAGTTAAATAATAGGATAGAATAAACATTACATCATTTTAAATTTTGGTCACATACCTCTTCAAAGAAAGTAAAGAATGTATTATGGCATTTATTCACTCCTAATTATTTAGATATATCCTTAATATTTGTAATTACTACGATAGGTATGCTAATATTACGCATTTAGTAGTATTTTACAAAGTGTTTGTACAATTCCCAAGTAATATTACAAAATTTAAACAAGATGTAGCAATAGAAAAACGAATACCGAATACCGTCAAGGTCACATCGTAAGTTAAGTTATGAGAATATTTGTTTGATAACATTGTTATCGTAACGAAAACATTGTTTCCTTATCAGATCATCGTGGAAACTAGCAACTGGCGCTGTAACTGAGCGGTGAAAGTGATAAGGAGTTATCAGTGCCTGACCGTGATACTTGCGATTTATAAAGAGATAACTTTGTCGGCGTCTTTTGGCTATCTTGGTGTTTAGAAAGTAAATATTTCCCTACGCTACTGAAGGTCGCGGAATAGATGCTCCGTTATCTCAACTATGGCCTAGCCTCTTGTTTACATTTACATATAAGCGTAACAAACGGATATAAAGTAATCAATAATACATGTTTGGATGTGTCTGATTACTGATTAAAAATGAACTACTGTTGATACATCAGATAAGTATTAAAATAGAGAGTAAACAAAACGTCTTAATCAATAAACAATATAAATTATGGTTGTTTATTTATTGATTAAAAATGATATAAATATACTAGAAATCGCTGTATCATGTTTGCCATATGGATTTTTTTATATTTGGAAAGTAGCAAACAGGTATGCAGCCACCCGATGTTAAACGGTTCTTGTAACCCATGGACATTTACGTCTAATCTCAGACAGGACTATAGTCCTACTTGACATCGTGGATACATGCCCTGCCACAAGCAATGCGACCTCAGTCCTCAGCCGAGTCGCCTCGCTTGTAAATTTAACCTACGACCCTCCCCGGTCGAAGTGTAGCTCTCCCACCTTTAAACAAATAACATCTGAAATTATAAATTTTGTAACTATTAAAAAAACAGTGGCTTTAAATCTATCTCGAGTATATAATAATTACAACGCACATAACTAAAATATGGTCATTAACATCGTGAAGTCAGGAATATAAATAACATTTCGTTTAGAGGCCAACCGGCGGTCACTGAAACAACAATAACTCATAACAACTACTCAGATGAAGGGTCGAGCATTTTCCTCCTCCTTCCGGGAAAATACAAGGGATTATATATTTTAATTTAATAATAAACAGCCACTTTGTGGTTTAAGCATAATAAATGGAATAATTTTCTTAGAACTTCGTTAAAGTAATCTAATTTCTTATATCATGTTTGCATTAACTTATTCTCTGAAATATAAGGACAAGAGACAAATAAAAAATCACACAAAAATGGAGACATACAAAAAGAGACTTTATAAAGTATTTATGGACAGACGTATTATAGGTTTATTGATTACTTATGTCCGTTACCAGTTAACATTGTAATATTTTCTATTTTCTGTTTAATACATAATTATTGTATCTTCTAACACTTTTTTGACTGTTAACGTTAAACATCAATTCCTTTAATAGTAAAATGTACTATTGTTTTAAATAAAATAAATATACCCACGACAAAAACTTGCATGTTAAGTAATTTCTTACGTTCAATTTATCTTTTTATTTAGGAATTCGCAGTATGCGTCATCCATTGTTACATTGTCTACATTAGGAGTATCTCGTTTACCTACAGAGTTATATCAATAAAATTGTGTTTTTCCAACAATTATTTATTTCATAAAAGAAATTGTTTTATACGATACATATCTAATTCGGTTTAAAAGTTCAAGACAGTCGAGTAAACCTAAATCAAATAAATCTGCATTTCCTCCATAAACCGTTTCCGTGCATCATAATGTTATATCCTTAGCATTAAATAATTTACTGTCGTTGAAACCCGACATGATTTGCATCTTTGTAAGTTATTGTTATGAACTTGTAGTGTGGCTAAGGAAAAGTCTAATTAAGCCAAGAGGAAGGAATCAAGAGAATCACCTGCCAATGACGACGGAAGTCCCGTAGGTACATTGAATATTGATTTAGGTAAACTATTGAGGATATGAAATATTTTACCTTGATGTGTAAGGTATTGTCATACTAATACAATTATTTAATATGAGTAATATCAAAATCGAAATATAATCATTTATAATGAGTTATATATTATATAAAGATAAGTAAATAAAGAAAGATCTATATTAATAATTATCACAAACAATTATTACATTAAATTATAATACATTTGAAAATATACCTAATTTATTTTTAATTTAATATTTTACAAATTAAAAATGCCATCCAGAACTCCCGCTTGTAGCGTAGTGCCCAGAACA
>DWON01005968.1:0-14356 GCA_018251015.1 Phocides pigmalion okeechobee
TAAAGGCTCTGGCGCTAGGTGCACACGAAGGGAATAAAAGCTTGGCGGTGAAAGGGTTAAGAGGTGTGGAGGAGGTGCATTCCGATGAAGAAATAATTGATAAGTAACATTATTTACAATGAAGAAAATTTAAACTAATTATGAAAAAGCCGAACCTAAATAATCTAAAGGGAATCCAATGCGGCATGGTTCTAAGAAGGCTAGATAGCATGATAGATGCAACATAGATGCAGATGCATTCCCGCGTTGAATGGCAATCGCAATTCTCTGCGCGAGATATGAACCAGCCCTCTTGTCACTGTTCCGATGTACTTCAAAGTATGTTTAAAGACCTTCAAAGTCAACTTTAACTTACCTTGGGCTGTTTTCGATGGGTGTCGACACACTCTATCGGCAGCTTGATCATCTCCACTTTATACTTGTACCCGTAGGACGTCAGCTTTACGATCGTGTGCAACGGGACGTTCATGTATGGCAGCTCATCTGAGGACAAAATGAACCAATGTTATCAATCTACACTTTTCATATATTAATTTCTTTTGTCAATAATAAAGGTGGGAGAACTATAGTTGGACCGGGAAGGTACTGCCATCATAATCCGCCGTAAAGCATTACTTGTATTTCGGTTGGAGAGGTGCGGTTGCCGGCTAGACTTTATACGTATCTACGTTCGAGTTCAGATAGGATTTCAGTCGTGTTTGTGGTTGTACGTGGATGTTTATAGGCTGTGAGTACTCAGCTTCAGGTGGTTTGCATGCTTGTTTGCTACTCTTCTCACAAAAAAAGCTTAACTAAAAGGCAGACATCTCTAAAAATGATAACAGTTAATAACTAATTTACGGATATATAATATTATTTCTAATCTGTTATTAGATAACTATTTATTACAAGGACGATCTTAATTTATCTTCATAGTCTATTTGATAAAAGTAGATATGTCTATGCTATGATATTTCTACAATCTTTTTATCTATCGAAATTAGATTTCGGTACATATCTAACACTTTCCCTGCGGGATATACAACTCTTATGCATTATTCGGTGTGACGCGCGTGCGGCTTGTATACACCTGTTGTTTCCGTACAAATCTGTATGGATTACTCGAACACAAGTAGTGTTGTTTACGTCGACGCTACAAGACTAATGGCGGGCATTACGTCTGTGTATTCGTAGATGCTGCACGGATACTAAAAACACGGCATTTCTGTGATTTGTCTATGTATCTCCAGTCTAGATAAGACAGCTCCTGTTTAGTGCTACCTCCCGAAGCACAGACTCGATGTAATATGTTACAATCATGGGGTTTTTCACAATGAAACGTCGAGATAATTTTACACACACTTAGTATATTTAACGGACAGAGTAACGTCCTAACTCCTACCTCGAATGCTCTTTAACAATCTGCTACCCCCTTAATATAGTTTTATCATTGAGAGTCAAATATCGACCAATTACATTTAAAATTGCTAAATTAATACAAAAGTACATAATAATAATAATTAGTAATTATTAATTAATATTAATAATTATAATGTATAGATCTACTACAATATGCCATATCTGTTGTGGGACTATTGAGTAGTTTGTAACAAATATGAGCGTCGCAATGTAACTGTTAACTACTTTTAATAGATACAATATAACTTAACACTACTTTATCTATCAGCGACAACAGACATTATCACTAAAGTGACAAATTTTGTCAGCATAAAAATAATATAATTTTAAAATCTTTTTATTATATGCCCTAAATCTATTTTCTTATCTAGGTTACATGTTTATTTGTAACGTATTATAACGTATTACTTTCGACGTAATTTATCTCGTTTGTATTTGTATGTAAAATGTTGTGTTGAGAGAGTCTCTCGTTTAGTACTTGTTAAGACTGGTAGTTTGTAATTTAACACCCAGACTAAACAAATGTTCGCGCTCGTCATTCCGTATTTTTTATGGGTAAGAATCAAACCCGTCTCTGCATACGTCTTAGCACTTGTTAGCCTAACACCACTATATGTTCGTCCTCGAAGTCGGAGCATAGACCAACTAGACCTCTATCAGAGACCACCTCTTCCATAGACCACCTCTACCATATTCCTCTTCTGCCATATACGACTTTTACCATAGACCAAGTAGACCTCTAACATAGGTCAATTAGACCTCTAGCGTTGACCAAGTAGACCAAACAAATAGACCAAGTAACCATGAGCAAGATAAAAAACACCAAACCCACAAAAATTCTGAACTTACAACTTTCAATTTCTTTAAGGATCACTCCATGGTAGCCGACCAGAATCACATTATTCTCATACTAAGGCGCGGAAGCATAATCCAAGAGACTAGTTCCTGATAGAAAAATATAGGATAGGAAAACTCACCAAGCTTGGCGTCCAGGAAGTATCCGAGCATGCAACGCAGCACCGCTTGGTGTCCAACCATCGTCACGTTGTGCTCATCCTCGAACTCAGAGAGCACAGACCAACTAGACCTCAACCATGGACTATTTCTACCATAGACCCAGTAGACCTTTAGGATAAATTAAGTAGGTTTCGTGCATATACCTAAGAACATAGACCAAGTCACCATGAGCAAGACAAAAAACACCAAACCGACAAAAAATCCAAGGTATGAGAACCACGTTATACTCGGCCTAAAGCGTGAAAACATGAGACTGGTTTATGATAAGAAAGATAGGATAGGAGAACTCACCAAGCTTGGCGTCCAGGAAGTATCCGAGCATGCAACGCAGCACCGCTTGGTGGCCGACCACCACGACGTTGTGCTCGTCCTCCAGCGCGGAGAGCACGGGCCGCAGCCGCGTCATGATGTCGATGTACGACTCGCCCCACGGGTACCGGTAGCGCAGTTTGTCCTGGTCTCGCCACGCGAACTCCTGCGGGAAGCGCTCCTGCATCTCTTCGTACGTTAGCCCTTCGCAGATGCCCTGGGGACAACACGATTCTTTATTAACACCCTTACCGGGTATGGATCTAATCTAAAAAATTGAAAGATTGGGCCATATTTTTTATAAATCCACGCTAATTTTATCCTATGCATTCGTTAACTCCACAGACATTTAAAAGGAATGAGGAACTCTTAGCATGTAGATTTACTCACAATGTCTTCCTTGATCACTAAAGAATAATATAAATAATAATTAATTTCAAACAGGCCCATAATTTCCAAAAATGCCAATCATTTGAACTCGGTAACGCCGTGATATGAAACCTTAATCTTGACATTAGTCTATAACGATAACATATGTATAAATATTCTCTTACAAATTTCTAACATTTTTGTTTGCATATTAAATACTGTTTTACTATGGCACGTGACCCACATATTTTTTCCACTTATAGTACTTTTTCGTTTTCTTTTGTATTACTTTCCACTAACTTTATTTAATGGGATATTCCGTTGAATGATAAATGCGGTGAAATAAAAAAAATGATAGAAATCCAAAATATATCGGGAATACATGAGGATAAATTATATTTGTAGACATAATTATTTTATCTACATTTTGACTACACATTTGTGTACACGTGCTCATTATTTAAGACACAAATATAAATATTTATCTTGTTATAACGCGTTAGAATATTAGGTCAATGAAATAATAATGCAACCAAATAAATGCTTGCACGTGCATTTAATATCTGTATCAATACATTTTATGAAACTTATTGAGCCGTGTATGTTCGATTTAATTTTGGTTGAAAAATCTCTTATTATCTCTTCGTTATCAATATGTTGTATAAATAATATAATTTATAAGGTGGAATAACCATAGTTCGTCCGGGGAGGTACCACCACCTCCCTCATGATCCGCCGTAAAACTTTACTTGTGTTTCGGTTGGAGAGGTGCGGTTGCCGGCTATACTTTGAAGCGAGGCGACCATCTTAGTCCTCAGGAGTAGCAACGCATCTACGTTCGAGCTCAGACAAGATTTCGGTCGTGTTTGTGGTTGTACGTGGATGTCTATGGGCTGCGACTACTTAACATCAGTTGGTTTGCATGTTCGTTTGCTACTCTTCTCACATAAAAAAAATATAGAGAAGAAATCTTTAATATTTGTTATTTTTCTTTTATTTTGTCTTTATGCGTGTTTGTTACAATTTCACGCTGAGAAACAAATATATTTTTATCTTGTATTGTTTTGAACAAAATGTCCGAATCCAATAAAGTCACTTGTTGTACTGCACGTTAACTAAGTCTTTCGTATAAATATAATTCTTTTCGTGTAAATCTTCCCTATTTAACATTATTTTTGGCACACAATGGAGAGGATAAAAAACAGATAACAAACAGTAAAGTTAAATAATGAATAAATATTAAAAGCTATTTTTGTCATAACATTTTTAATAAATCATGCCGACCACCGTCATATAGTAGGGGAGCCCATGACGCTAAATCGGGATTTACTCGAGCGTTATAGAGACTTATTGGGTTGCGAGGCTTAGATATGTCATATGATACATACTTTTCGTTGGTGGGGGGAGCGGCTATAGATTTTCAAAAATGTAAAAAGAACTGGTGCATGGACAGTAAGGCTCGTAATGGGTGGAAGTATTTAAGCGGGTACAAGTTATCCCCCCGTATATTAATCTGCCGCGCTTTAGTAAATCCCGAAATCCCCGCTTAGGCTCACAAGCTAATACATAGTAGTCGGTCTTGCTAGTGAATAGAGAATAACATTACATACCAAAATAATATTAATAGAAATTACATAAATGCTTATTTTTTTCGATTAATAAGTGCTACTTATTATAAAATAAAAGGGCGTTCATTATTTACGTGAGGCGCTTTTAACGATTTATCGATCCATTTTGCCCTGTAAATTGGTAACGTCGTAAATTTCACTACCCCATGTAATATAAATTCATTTTACAGACTATATTTTTGCGTAAATACTTTAGTTACTATATGTATTTTCTTAATTTATCTCATTTCACCGGTAATTTACACTGTTTCTTGGTAAAAAAATGTAAAATTTAGCATTAATGAACGTCTGACGTAATTACTAAATACGCAAATATAGAAGTACTTTAGAAAATCTATTTTATCAAGTACTCATGGGAATGTGAAAACAAATTTACGTTTTATATGTACATAACAATGATCTTTCACATTTAGTTCCAGCACACGCCTGACAATGAGTACCTATTCAACGCGACGCTGAAAATGAACTTTTTATTTTATTAAGCTTGTCTCACAACGCCTATTTAATCTCGTAGCGATGATGTCATGTGCGATTAAACGTAAAATATTTAAATTTGATCCCAAATCTACGACTCAATATAATTTTTACGCAAAAACTCTGAAGTCATGAATCACGGCCATTTTTATCTTCTGACGTTAAAAGAAAGGTGTGTCGCAGGTTTTAAAGTAATATCGTTGCGGAATTTATACAATATAATATGTAACGGGTACTCATGATTAATGATTTTTAATTACCGATATATCAAAACAAATGGCTCTTGGACATGGATAAACTGTGGTGGCTGGGCGAATTTGTTCACAGGTGCAAGTGAGATTTTTTATGTTGGCAAAGTAGCAAAATAGCATAAGGTAATTTAATGTTAAATGATATCTGAGGTTCACGGACATCTACGTCAAAAAGGGCTAAGCTTCCAACTGACGTCGTGCGTATATACGTTGTTACTCATGAGGCCTGGAGTGGTCGCCTCGCTTTTAAGTATAATCGCACCTCTCTAACCAAAAAACAAGTAATGCTTTACGGCAGATTATGAAAGCGGCAGTGGTAACTCTTTGGTAAAACTATTCGTCTACAATCTTGCAATAGATTAATCTACGTTAAGGTCCTTTGATGGCAGATTTTGACGTCCGTGGATGGTTTCTCCTATTAATCCCAATCACGGAACCCAGAACTGTCGTTCACGGCTTCATGATACACTTATCTACAAATCTACCTTTTTACAAGTTATTTTCCGAGACAAAATTAATCAAGAAAATTTGTTGCTGGCTCTCCTTCTATGACAAAAGTAGAGCATCAAAGTGATCATTGATTATTCCATAGGGTTGCCGTCGATCTATTATTAGATTTCCACGTAATACCTACAACTACTATCCAAGGTCTGACTGTACTTAGTTCAATAATAATATTTGCTATTTCATTTGTAGCAAGCCGATGCGTGACCCTAGCACACGACTTTTCTATTATAAGCTACTATTTAAATTTCGGATTATACGTACAGTAGTACCATTAATAAATAAACTATTGGTAAAATAATGAATTTGTTTAATCTACGTGAACCAGTGATCTTGAAAATATTGATGGATTTATGGATTTAAAATAATTATTGAATCTCTAAATTATTTTCGTTTTCTAATTATTATTATCGTAAAATTTACTTTGAATCTCTAAATTATATTCGATTTCTAATTATTATTATTGTAAAATTTACTTTGAATCTCTAAATTATATTCTATTTCTAATTATTATTATAGTAAAATTTACTTTGAATCCCGAAATTATATTCGATTTGTAATCATTATTATTGTAAAATTTTACTTTCAATCCCTACATTCATTCAAAATTTTCAAGATCACTGGCCGACACAGTTTAAAAATATATTTTTTCAGTTTTTCAGTTTAAAAATTATTAATTATATAGGTTTTCTATTCTGTTGTAACATGTCATTATTGTCGTTATTATTGGTACGCCTTGGGGGTTAAGACTGACTTACATGGCGTGTCGGCAAGCGGCGTGACGATTTTTTATACTATCAAACTGTCTCTTATCTTCGCCACCGCTCTCTACTCCTTATTTATTATATTTTTATCATCTACATAATAATAGAAATAAGATAAATAAAATTCTATTTTTACACAGATAATAAATAAAACATATATATATTTTTTAAATAAACATTTTATATACATGAGTCCACATTTAATTAATGCTTTTCTTTCATTATAATTTCTATCACCAACTATAAATATTGCTTATGTATTTTTCGTGTTATAATAA
This sequence comes from Phocides pigmalion okeechobee, assembly GCA_018251015.1. NCBI lineage: Eukaryota > Metazoa > Arthropoda > Insecta > Lepidoptera > Hesperiidae > Phocides > Phocides pigmalion. Next base: position 6,993 of record DWON01005968.1, read on the forward strand.
TATAACATGAATGTATATAGAATAGATATAAATAAAGCGTAGGGAACAATGGCTGAGAAGCGACATGACGGCACGAAAGCGTCGTGCCATTTCCGTCACGCCATACGACAGGTCCTTACCTTGCCAATAGAAGTAACATCAAAAAATGTCTTTAGTATTATAAAAGCACGAAATCAGCTACCTATCTATGTTATCACGTGTCCGCATAGATAGAAACTGGAAACTCAGAAAATACTTAATACCGGAAAAGTATTCGGAAACCCCACAATTTTCCTTTACAAATAAATGATTCACACATTCCACTGCGAGTATGTACAAGTGTATTCAACAAGTATCTATTAAACGTAATGTAAGCATGACTAGTTATTAATTATGCACGAGCAATAATTATGAAATTACAAATTGGAATCAATTATCAACAACTTTAACACTTTCCCTATAGCGCGACGCAAGACCCTTGCGGCTCGTACACACCTGTGAGACTGACGGCGGACATTATTTATGTATATTCGTGGAAATTTTTGTGAGTTATTGACGCATTGCCAGCTGAGAGAAGAGAGAGAGACCAGAGAGAGCTCCAGTTCAGGCCGCCTCACGCTATCTTGACTCGATGTAATTTATAAGCGTCGTAGTCAAAGTTTTAAGAACATTTTACTATATAACGGTTACTCACGATTAACATTTTTCAAATGCCGATATTTAATATGACATAATATTTTGCGATGTCATTAGTCTAAAACTTTAAAGATCATTGACCTCGAAAATTACGTCAATTGCAAAACAAACAGATAAGTATATAAAGATATATAGATTAGATTAAGTCGGATCATATTATAAGGGACACAAACAGGAACCAAGCTCTTTGATTGGTATCTTGGTATATGTAATTATTATTGGTACAATAAATAAATAAAAAACATGTTAGTTTGATTTTTATACTATAGATTCATACGGCATAGAAAACAGTCATATAGATATTTGCGATACTATAGTTTCCAACATGTAACCGGTACTACGCCTAACATGAGATCAATTTCCGGGATTCCAACACTTTTATTAACGGATAGTATACTAAACAGAATCTCATGCATGAACATGGGGCAAATTTAAAAAAAATCTACTTTTTAAGGGACATTTTTATAAAGCCAAAGCTATTTTTACCGTCTTGGTCACTCGCAAAACGTTTAGTCTTGGAAAAGCTAAACCAATTTTAATGGAAGTCTCTCGCACAAATCAAAGACGATAGATGTAGACTTTCACGCCCAGATACCGAACTGCACTGTACTGTAGAGAGAACTGTAGAAGAGGACTCTTAAAAACAGATCTAAAACGGTAGAGGTTAATTTTTACACACAGATACTGAACTGTACTGTACTTTAGAAAGAACTGAGTATGATACTTACAGCATCCAGCTCATTCAGCGCACGGACCGCTCTCTTCGGCGCCATGATCTCCGCAGCTGTTTGCTTCGTGCGTCTCAGCTCTGACGTCCACACGGTGAGGGGCTCGCAGCTGGCCAGCGCGTTGATGTGCTCAGCCAGCGCGTGCGCGTACAGCTGGCCCCTGGCCGAGAGGACCGCGTCCCCGCCGATACGACCCAGGACGTTGTACTCGCTTTCCCCATGCTATGGACAAAAAGTCGAAATATAACTTATTTTAATGGAAAATTAATTATAAGTAGCAAATGAGCATGCGAATTACCTGACGTTAAATAGTCGCAGCCCATTGACATCCACGTGCAATCACAAACACGACTAAAATCCTATCTGAGCTCGAACGTAGATACGTTGCTACTCCGGAGGACTGAAAAGGTCGCCTCGCTTCAATGTGTAGCCGGCAACCGCACGCCTCAGACCGAAACACAAGTAATGTTTACGGTGGATGATGAGGGCGGCGGTGGTACCTCCCCGGTCGAACTATAGTTCTCTCATATTTATGTTAAAAGAGTAGGAAATGAGTAACCAGTTGCTACAGACCATGGACATGCGCTTCATGTTTTTTATATTATATCTAAAGGAGGGTTAAATTATAGGTCGAAAGAAAGTCACCATCGTCACTCATTATTTTATATTTAAAGTCTTATTAATTAACATAAAGCTATTATGAATTTGACCTTCAATGTCTTATTAATAAACTTGTTAGTTCCTCCCAATAAAATTGGTATTCGCAAATCATAATTAACTTTTTATATAATAAGATATCGACATATATAAAATAGTTACATTTGCATATGCGTCATCTCGCTATGTACCTAATACAGTCTACTAATATTTAGGTATTTGCTGCTACTAAGGGATAGATCATAACACACGTACGGTTAACATAATAGGTTAAATATTTAATAAACAGATCAATACAGAAAAAGGAAAGGCTGAGAAGCATTACAAGTATTGTTAACGTGATTCATGTTACTGATTAAACAGATGTTACATAGATACCTATTAAATTAATCATAACGTTTTAAATATCATGTGTATTTCGTATGTAAGAAAAATTATCGAACTATACATCTACAAAATATGTTAAATTAAAAGCTGGTTTACATCTCGCACAGAGAATTGCGATTGCTATTCAACGCGGGAGTTTATCTAGCGTTCTTGGAACAATGCTTCATGAGCACGGAGTCACTTTAGATTGTTTAGGTTAAGATTTTCATAATTGTTTATATGTATATTTAGTAAAACATATATAAAAATGCTTCATACAAAATTTCCTTTGGATGATTTCCCAAAACTATACAGTTCACACATGTACATATATAATTACTAGCGGCCCGGCCCAACTTCGCTCGGGTAGTAGAGTTCGTTTTACTAATTATTTTTCTTTCATACATGCATCCAGTCATTACCTAGTTCCAAAAAGTGACAATTAGAAACATCTATTTCGTACGACGACTGAGTTACTATATTGAATTTAAATATGTAATTTCTCGCCCAATTTACCAAAAAAGACTTAACTATGCACCAAAACCTCCTGTGGAATCACACTACTTGTTGTTGAAAACTGAGAAAATCTGTCCAGTACTTTTTGAGTTTATTGCGGACAAACAGATAGACGCAACGGGAGACTTTGTTTTATAAAATTTTGAGATATAAAAGAGGAAGGTGATTGACTGACCCAGAGATCAACACAATCGGAACCGTTTAACCTAGAATCTCGAAATTTTGCAAGCTAGTTCTTTTGATAGCCCCAATAAAAGAATTTCGTATTTTCCCCTGAAGAGGTAAAATAAAGCATGAAATTGTGTATGCTATTTTGTTTTTTTATGGACTTATGGATTAAAAATGAGCGGCATGATTAATTGGAATGTATTACAATAACGAAGTCTGGGCGAGCTCGGCTGCGGTCAAAAGCTATGTTAATATAGTGTATATAAATATTTCGATGTACATATTATTAACACATTTATATATAAACATATATTATCCAGCGAGACAATAACGCTAACATAACATATATTTGACCTAAGACGCACTCGGGAGGGTAAATTTAATTATAGTATAACTATTTACTTCATTATTATTAATTATTGTATAATACATCTTGTATTTCATTATTCATCTGACTATGTAATAATCTGTTTAATAAATTGTCTAATCTTAGAAATCTTAGAAAGAATATAAATAATATAATAATAAAAAGAATAGAAGATTATGTTAGTATTATTTTTCATTGAAATATAGAAAATTTAATACATTTTAATAATCGAATGGATTTCTATGTGTTCAAGCAAATATGTTATTCAATGAGCCTGAGGTGACCACTTGTTTTTCTCCACAACTATAAATATCATGTTTACAGATTTCCATGTAACTAACGCATTGATTACAACATGCAAATCATAGTGGTAAACATCCTTATCTCGAACTATGACGTTATTCTTGGAGGGTATTTCTTGGAGGCAACGAATTATTGGAATAAAGCTTTCAAAATGTTTAGGAGCAGAAATGAGCTAGAAATACTAAGAGAATTAACAACCGTTTTATGTAACAGACAGGCTAGGTAAAATCATCACCATCTGTTTTGTCCAATTTCTGGGTACAATCATCACTAACCTTTTCATGTCCCATAGCTACGTACTATCATCACCAAATCTTTTATCAGATTGGTGAGTGCAATCTCCAGCAATCGTTTTGTCCCATTACTGGGTACAAACATCAACCGTTTATCTCTTTGGTGAGCGCAATCATCAGCAACCATATTATGTCTCATTTCTGGGTAAAATCATCACCTACCCCACTATGTACTGTCCTATTGGTGTGTATGTATCTTATAGAATACTGTAAACTAGTCTACCATGCTCTGATCTTCACATATCTTAAGAAATTAAATAAAGATTTAAAAATTTTTGAAGTCTGTTAAAATTACAAAATTACTCACCCGTGTGAAATACAACGTCTGCGGCAAAGCCCTCATTCCGGACAAGTAGCCGAGGATCCCGGACTCCTTCTGCCCGGCAACCTTGTGCGCTGTAACCGTTTCACCCATATTTTCCACTCGCACAAAGCTAATGCTCTCCAGGGAACCATCAATGGGTTCGTACTGACGCATGTAGTGTTCCAACTTCTTCCTCAGGTCATCTACCGCTTCCTCTTCACTCATGGTCTTGTAGTCAGCGGAGTAATGCAGGATCTCAATGATGTTCCTTTCAAGTAACTCCTGATCCTCGCAGACGCACTCGATGAAGAGGATACGGAAGCCCATGTCAGAGAGACAATAGTCGTTCAGCTCCCGACGCTGTTCACGTGTAATGTTTGTGCCATCGAATATCTGAAACAGGACATCGTGTTTCATTATCAACCAATATTGTCCCAATGTTGGGCACAGATTTCTTAGAATGAGAAGGTTTACACCGAAGTCAAATGCTGGTCAAGTTGATAGAGTTCACCTTCGAGAACTTTTTGGAGAATTTTCTGACATAAAGGCACGGAGATTAACACATTCCCTGCGGGATACACAACTGCTGCGTATTACGTGGCGTAACGCGCTTGCGACTTGTGCACAGCAATGTTGCACGTACAAATCTATATGGATTACAGGCAAAGACAAATGCTGCATTTACATCGTCGTTACAAAACTGCGGGCGTAAATAACGGATGCTAAAAAATACAACATTTCTGTGAATTGCCGGCACATCTCCAGTCTAGAGAAAACGGCTCCAGTTTAGTGCCGCCTCCCGCGACAATGACAATAAACATATGAGCGCCGCAGTGCAAATGTTAAAAAAAACAATTGATAGTTAATTTTCAACATATGTAATTTCGAAAATCAGAGGTACGTATTTGGAATTTTAACCCTGGACTCGTATGAGATATCAGAATGTTAATCATTAGACTATTACGTAACATATCACGGCTTCAACGTCATGTTTATTTAAGACAAATATTTAAATGCACCTTCATTTGCCCGTGAATTTATTTTGCTATGCAAACATTGTTTGAAGTCTTTTTTTGAGTTATTTAATGTTTGTACTATGTATCTTCATTGAAAAAATATTTATTCACGTAATTAATAGACCGAAAGAGAACACTGCATACAATGAATTAAGATCATGTGTGTCCGTTTGTTTATATGCACTTATTTCTTTGCATTTCGACTTTCATTGAATGGCAATTTACCCTCTTGAAATAAAGGAGACTTTAATAAAAGTGATTCAGTTCTACATGCATTACAAGATCTCAAAAACTTATAAAAAGTTTAACGATTACTAAATACTACTACTACTAAATAATAAACTAATACATTAAAAAAAGTTCATGACATTTTAATTAATCCAAAGGCAATATTTTATCAAAATCAGTACAACAGCTCAATTGTCACAGTAAAATTGTCTTCTATCATAAGAACTGCCGCGCTCGTCGCTCTTAACATTTCAATTTAACCCAGCACGTTTTTAAATGATATTTAAAACCAAAACAACGCCCTTTCATTTTTGCCGCGTAATAAGTGGACTCGTAGAAATTGATAAATAACTATTACGCATCAAATTCTATTCTAAGGACTCTTTTATCATTCACTACTTACTATTTACGAGTACTAATTTGGATTTTCCATCAAGATTACACATCGAGATTTTCCATAGTATTTGTTTGCTAACATTTGGTATCAGCACTCAAATTAGTTTTCAGAGCAACATTGATAAAACATTTTCAAACAGACTGTTTGTGCGCTGATATTTTGAAGCTAATAACAAGAATAAATCTCGTATGTTGTTGCTACGTTAATTAACGTATTTTATGTAATAAAAGTTATAAATAACGAATGAATTACTTCTACAAGACACGCGTTAATATACATTTTTCTTAAAATACAATTAGCAAACAAGAATACAGTCAATTCGATGGTAAATATTATCGCCATGGATGTTTGTAACCAGAAGAAGATACTTCATTGAAAATGTTTAAAGTAAAGAAGTTTGTGAATATTTACACATTCTTCGTAATTAGTATTCGTACTTGACACGTAATGGAAAACTGCATGAATATTCATTAATAACACTGCCAGATGGCGAATACTGAAGTACTCGAAACTTTATTTTTATAAACAAAAGTTATTTAGTTCGAATTATTTATAAGAAAAATCCTACCAAAAAAACGAGTAAGTTGTATAAGGTTTTTTTTTATAAAACTGACAAAGTTATTAATTTTTGTTCATTTAATGCAAAATGACATTTTTAGTTTTTCTTCATTATAGAACAAAAAAATGTTTTCAGTTTATTTACTAGTAATCATTCGAATAAATTAAATGGGGGTAGGTATTTTACTTTAAAGTTGGGACGAGCACTTTTCTAAACTTTTATACTATTTTGTCATGTCATTATCTTTGTGAATACATTCTTTAAACTTATATGTATTTTTTTACTAAAAAACAATCAATATCTATGTTCTACATCTGCTGGGCGTTCTATTTCTACCATATTTTTACTTCGTTTTAAATACTTACAGCAACACTGTTCCCGTCCTTGAGCCACAACACTGCGTCCTGCACAGCCTCGCGGGCGCTCTGCCGTCTGATGGCAGAGCCCTGCAGGTTATCTGCACGGAATATGTCGTGGCTGCCATACAGCGCCATATGCCGACGCCGGTACTCGCTGCAGTCGAACACTGGAGACAACCTCACGCGTAAGTTTCAAAGAACACTTAGTTTGGGTGCCGTTTATCTGAAGACGACAAATGTAGAAATATGAAATGCAAGAATTTAGATTAATCTTCTGCATGCATTCCATTTGTTTAAAACAGTTTCTTGTGGCGTAAAACACTGTTGTGTACCTATTAGTTGGCGCCACGCGCTAGCGGCTTGTACATTTGTGTTTGTACGTACAAATCTGTATGGATTACGGGCGAACACAAGGCCTGTGTTCTACG
>DWON01005969.1:0-14351 GCA_018251015.1 Phocides pigmalion okeechobee
ATAGAAGTTCTATTTAAGGTCATCCTTAAGGCCAGGCCAAACGCGGATGCGTTTCTATTCTTGAGGACTAAGATGGTCGCCTCCAATGTGTATCCGGCAACTACACCTCCCCAACCGAAACACAATACATGAACATGTTGTTTTACGGCGGGTTATGAGGGTGGCGGTGGTGCCGCCCCGGGCGAGCTCTATTAGAGCTCGCCGTTAGGCTCTACCACCTTTTAGATTACCATCTTTTAGATTTCCACCTTTTAGATTACCACCTTTAAATTGAAATCGGTAAAATTTGTTGTCAATAAAATTTATGATGAGTATTTCGATTTATTAAAAATAACGAACAACATCAACAACAACAATAATTCGACTGTCGATAATCTACCGCGAAGCAACTTGTACTTCGGTTGAAAAGTTGTGGTTTCTGATTACACTTTCGAGAGATGCTATGATCTTAGTCTTTCTAACTAACCTATGTGCGAACTCAAATAGAATTTTACTGTTTGCAGTTGTACCTATATGGCGTGCATGCTAGTTTGCCTCTAAACACGAGAATCCCATTCAAAGTCAATAAAAAATGCGTTATTACTCTTGATAACCATAATCAGATCATAATCACCTCACGCGAAAGTAAGACGGCAAATACATATCTTTACCGATACGCTAGAATTACTACTCTTATTGCTAGGTTAATATTATTAGGTATCTACTTATAACAGCCACATTGATTTTAAGAGTAGGAATTACAATTTGCGTGTTTCTAATTTCTTGCAATATATTATTGTTTCACTTTATTAAATACAACAGACGTTTTAAAAACGCTTGTGAACAGTTTTTCATTTATGTATAATTAGTTACGAATAAAACATTTTACCCTAGCTTTTATTCAAGGTATTCCATGAAAGAGACGCTGATTCACAAAGCTTGTGCCATTACGCATTTTTATGTCACACTTACATACAGAACTTGGCCCTACGGAGTACTCGTACTTAGGGACTCAACGGTAGTACGCGATTCTCGTGTTCGAAAGTCCCTTAGTCTGTTGAAAATTATCAACTATTCTTCTAGATCGTTTGAAGAATTTCATTCATTGAATGGATGTTTATTGCACTAAAATTTAAGGATCGCCCTGAAATCTTATAGATTAAGAAAATCCGGTGAAGTGATAAAAGTATTAATACGAAATAAAGATGCTGTGAGAAAGGACCAGAAAGGATCTTATTCCTTGAAAAAGTACAACCAATGTATTGTGTTTAGATTTATTTAATCGGTCTCAATGAGTATGTGGCCATACAGATGCTAACCTTGACTGAGGTCTTAAAAGGGAGCTGGATTGTGGTAAAAGGTATTCAGCTTTATTAACTCAAAAGTGTAGATCCATAGAGTTTGGTCAAGATACTAATTTAAGTCTTATTAAGTTCTCGGGTTTTTTTTTTTAGAAAAATGTTAAAGTTACATGGAGTAGATTAGCTCTTTAAGATAAAATCAAATGTTATTACGAGAACACTGCAAACAATAGTAACATAATAAATTAAGCAGTTCTCAAATAACATGACTCTCTAATATTATTTCTGGGGGTGTATTAATTTAATACGAACGAGTGGATTCTAGTTGCGCGTGCAGGCTGCAACCTAGGGCTGCCATCCGCCGTATAAATTACATAATGTTATTTTAGGTTCTGTGTACTAAATATGTTGTATACATATAAAACAGAGAGACCCTAAACGTAGTAGGCACGAATAGAAAATTTTGAAACACTGCAATCAAAGTTAATAAAAAGAAATTCCTCATTTTGTAAAAACTTTCGTATAAAATTCAGATGTTTCTGTCTACTACGATATTTTTAAGCGTATTTCGAAATAATCAACCCAAAAAAATGCCACCAACCATAACGGCATGCGACTTCACTGAAGTGCTCTCAACAAATAGCGCCGCTACAAGTTTCTCTGAAAACGCTATTTTATTAAAGTTATCGTATGACATGTCCAATAACTTTTCCAATAGACTGATAATATCGCCGGAAAGTTAGTGTAGAAGTTAAGTGCACATGTTAACACAGCGTTGTCAAGTTTTAAGTACTACTCGTAACTAAGTGTAACTTTAAGCAGATATTTTTGCGGATTTGATACGTTTGAAATATAATGATACGTATTTTTTGTTTACACTACTTACAAGGATCGTGGTTACGGAGAAACTGTAGCATTTAAAATTTTAATACTTTGGTTTAAATTCAAATAAATATGTTAGGGGCGATGTCTACGAAATATCAGCAATATTAGCGAAGACATTATTTAAATAGTATTTGCACCCTAAAGTAAAAAAACACCCTTTTTCTACTATAAAGAACTTTACGTATTACAAAATAAAAGAAATAAATAAGTTAATCCATTGACAACGGTTATAGACGCATGTTTACTTTTTCGAATTTAGAATCTCGAATAAAATATCACCATTCCATACATCAATACAATACACCATTCCAACAATACAGGTAAATCTCGTTCAATTACACCTTAATTTTCACACAACATTCGAAATGTATAACCTTTTTTATTTATTTGTACGTCTGCATACGATATTTGCTTAATACCAATGCTGTTCATAAAAGAGTTGTAAGGGGTTATTGTAAATTCCATTTTGGCTTTCCCTAGGGTTTGGGAAACTGAGACTAGAGCTAGTCACCGACCTGTCGCGCGCGTTCTGAATTTAAATTTCACGACCTCGCGTTTAGTATAACGCTTTTCATGTACAACACGTAGTGGCTTCAACTATAACTTAGTAGACATAGTCTTTACATAGTAGATAGGTAGTTATTTTAGTATTCTATTGCAATATTAAATGAGCACCTATAAACGATCTTGAATAGAATAGTACTTTTAACAGATTATGGTAGTTATTAAGAGATTGGGTACATTTCTACTTTACTTTTTGAGTTTTATGAATTTGCAATAGTAGACAAGCATACAGACTCCCTGATGCTAAGTGGTAACTGCTGCCCAAAGACAATCAAATTGACACAGACACATTTTTCGAAACTTGCATTTTTTAGTTACGACTATATCGGTTTAGAGATGTAATATGTCTGCTAAATTTTCAATAAAAATTACACCTCAATATAGCAAAGACTGATGTCTCGCCTCTCCATAACCAAGGTTTACCGTATACATCACCTTACATGGCATGTTCACTTTACATATACATGAATGTGCAAGGTAAATTAATTAAACTGCTAATTCAATCAGGGCAGGCGCACTAATTGCTCTAGAGAGATGAACCGTGAAGCGAAGGAAGCTAAGCAAACCAGGATCGTTAGAACCCACATGCATTGGATGAATGGATTTTAAACTTATTTGAGCAATAAAAGCGATAATTGGAGTTCATTTTCCGTAATACAAATTACGCTTTTCTTTATGAGCATGTTTTTATCATTAAATCATTACTGTACTACTCTACTAGCTACTGGTTTCCTCTCAGAATGACGAGAGATAAGCCATAGAGAAGTGCACATTGCTAAACTACAAAACTTTATTGAGAACTTTCAGGCATCCATTTCCTCGCGTTGTTTTTGTTCACTATTAAAACAAATGACAAATTATTTCTCTTATCTGTATCTTAGTTTTGTTTATCTTTTTACTTCATGCTGTATTTGTACAAAGACAACTAAGAATTTAGATTTTTTCTGGCCGGGAATTGAACATAAGGTCTCATGCTCGACGAGTTCATTCGGTGGTCACCATAATGCAAGGCTTCAGGCTGAGACTGAGACTTATGTTGAATATAGTAGAAACTTTATTCACAATAATAATTCAACGATTAAAACATAATTATATATCAATTTTAATTACATAGACCGTCGAAGTGTAAACACGGAACAACTCAAGGAAAGGAGCGATTCGTACCTAATTATCGAGTTAAGAAACAAACTTTGCTGTTGTAAATGTCCCGTCAAAATTGGTTCAGAACCCTTCAAAAGTTTTCAATAAGGGGTTTAATAAGTAGACAGTCACCCATTTTTAAATACACTCCCTAACGCCCTGCCTAACGCATCTGTATCCGTATATTTGTTTACGACCCAGAAAATTCCGGATTTGATTCACAAATTACTATTAAAAGTCACTGCTTAGCATGTGTTATACTAACAATTGGAGGTTGCTTGCTGCAGACTCTACCACGTTATTCTAATGCATATTTGGAAAGATACAGTTTAGTGGCCAACTCTAGTGTGGGATGTCTCACAATACCCGTAAAGCCTACGATAGGATTTAATGACTGTCATTTGTCGACAAAAATCGAGACTGTTAGTTGAATTTAAATTTCGCCACTAACGGTATCCATCCAACTCCTAGCTGCTCTCGACAGTGCTTAACTTTACGATTACGATTTTAAACTGTTTAAATCACGGAATTAATACATTATGTAAAATAACGAGTACTCACGATTAATGCTTTTCAATTGTCGTGATCACGAACCTTGTTCATTCCTTATAATATAAAAAAGCTGTTAATTATTTGCACAAAATTATGATAAATATGTACACACAAACATTAATTTAATATCGAGACGTAGCTGTGAAGCTTTCGCGCTCATAATAAATTTATAAAGCACTTCTTGAAGCTTCTTTATTTATCTTTAATTAGCTGTCCATAAACATCTCCCTTAAGAGCGACGTCATAAGTAATTAAACTCAGGCTTCGTGTAAATACTCCAACTTTCAAGATAGTAGGTAAAAATGATTAACATTTTTAATGGGTGGAAATATCATATAAACTACAATCCCTCTTACTGTACAGGGTATCTATGCATAGATTTCCCTTTGAGAAAACAAAAAAAGGAAAATAGAACCACCTTTAATTATTAATGACACAATATTATTTTTATCTACCTTTGTACTGTATTTAACCAATGGCTTTCACGTTAAAACAAAATCCTTACGCAGGTTATAATCCACAAGACTTGACGACGGTCTAGATCCATTTGAAAGGTCTATAAGTTGCACTAATTATATTTTCCTCTACATTGTTACGGCATACCTAAGGGGTATTGTAAAATATATTTACCTATAAAGAAGATTAATAAAGCTTTATTTGTCTAGTTATTGGTAAATAAAATTACCAAGATATAGATTATTAGTAAAAGGAGAGTAACAAAAGAACAATCAGACCACCGGAAGATACGTAATAGCAGCATTGCATGGATATTTAAAGGTCGGAGAACCATAGTTCGACCAGTGGCGAGGCACCACCGCTGCCCTTATAATCCGCCGTAAAGCATTACTTGTGTTTCGGTTGGAGAGGTGCGGATGCCAGCTACATTGAAGCGAGGCGACCATCTAAGTCCTCATTAGTAGCAACGTCTCTACGATCGAGCTCAGGTAGCATTTCAGTCCTATTTGTGGTTGTACGTGAATGTCTATGGGCTGCGACTACTTAACATCAGGTAGTTTGCATGCTCGTTTGCTACTCTCCTCACATTTTTATGTGGGATGTGTTGGGATGTTTTTACATAGACGACCTTAAACAGAAGTGAAGTCCTATCTAAAGTCGTAAGTAGCAACGCATTGGTGCTCTTGAGGACAATGATGATCGCTCATGCGTAAGTGAGTCGACAACGACGTTTTCCATCGAAATGTAACAATTACACAACTCTTAAAATCTCTAAGATGGTACTGCCTCATGGAATGGACAATGGATGGAATGTACAAGTTTTGTTACCCTTTTCTCGACCAAGCTAATTAGAACAGAGTCAACAAAAACATGCAGGCATTTATAGGAAAATACTGTAAAAGTAGATGTTATTTAATTAAGTAATGTTTTATTTTCATTTTTTACGACGCTAATGTTAGTTTATATTAAGGTTATAATTAATAAGAAGCCAAGCGGCGTATATATATCCCACTAAGCGGTGATTACGTTTTTTTCTGTTTGGCTTTGAGACCTTTGGTCCGAGGGGTCTGCGTGCCAAAAATGTTTTCAAACAATTACTCCTACGTTAGATCGACGCCGCCGGTGACAAGAAAGCTGGTTCATATCTCTACGATCAATTACGATTGCTATTCAACGCGGCAATGCTGTTAGCGTTTTTGGAATGATGCCGCATGGGCACGGACTCACTTTAAATTGTTTAGGTTAATTATTATAATTAGTAGTAACATTTTAATCATATATGTTTATATTCATAAAGAAAAAACATTTTTTATTTACGTGCACATAAAAAAATATCACACTACAATTTCACAATAGGCATTTTTCTTATGAGATGTTTGTTATTAAAATCCATTTCTTCGATGCCCGCTATATCGGTCTCCGAATGCATATGTGCATATGTGCATATGTAACTCTATTTCTGAATATATTCAATATATATCTATTTATGAATATATTCTGAAATAGAGTCACTGACCTTCCCAGTAGTTTTTATTAGTTGTCTCTTTATCAATTCCTCTCTTTTTCCCAATATCGATTTCAACTGCTACTGATTACTTGTTTTTTATGTAAATTATAGAATAATAATTATATGTTAGAGATAAAATATATGAGAATGAATTGATGCTGTGAACTAAAGCGTACTAAAGTGAAGGCGATACCTGAGGCGAGAGGTCACATTCCTCTCGTCCGTTTGGTTTGTTTGACTAGTATGTGTATAATATGGTATGCGTATTACATGGAAATGCTTACGAACACATATTTATCCGAAACCCATTTTAAATCACAGTGGTATTTATCAGACGTGTAACATCGAGTTTATTTATCAAACATGGTAAATAACCTCGATCCTGAAACTATTAAACCTGTATTGAACCCTGCGAGATAGTGGTACGCTAACCCAACTGGCAATTATTAAGGTACTTGCTAGAACATTTCTGCTACTCAACAAATTCCCGAGTGAAGTATCCCACTCATTGGTTGGGAGCTTGCATTGTTTTATCCTCGAATATTGGTAGAGAACTTATGTGTTTTTGTTAACATGTCAAAATCATTCCACAGTATATTTAGCGAGCATGATATAAAAATATTGAATGGATTTTAAAAATTGATTGTAAAAATATAGTTTTCTATTAGTGTTGAAATCGATTTATAAAACAATAAATCAATATAAGCAACACAGAGGTAAGCGTACCGGTGTAATACGCAAAAGAATCCCTCCTTTCCTGATTCCTGATCAGGAAGATATGTTAACGATCAATTTAAGTTGTTCTGGGTTTGGGTGGGTGTACTCGTCTGATATATTGTTGTATGGGAAACCTTGTACATCTTGATAAAAAAGTACGTTCCTTGAAACCTAAGGACGCTTCATATAATTACGTTCTGCATTTTTTTGCACCTCTGATCCGCATTACGTTGATAATCAAAACATAAGTAAACTTTAACACAATTCTAATAATTGTTGCCGACAGACATTTGTAATCAACCCTAAATAGGATTAGAGCCCTAACTGAGGTCAGCCGCAGATGTATTACTATGTCTGAGAACTAAGTTTGAATTTTTAATAGAAATCTGTGCCTTTCTACACCCTCCGATCAATTACACAGCAGGGTGTAACATTGATGTAATAAGCCAGGAATAGGTGTGATTTCACCGTCGTCGAACCCTGAAGGATTTTAGCACCTTAAGTGTGCACTGTAGTTTGAAAGTGCTGAAAACTAGGCTATTAGAGTAGTGCTGCTTTTAAACAGCGATAGAAGTCAGCGCACAAAGCTTCATACAATGACTTTTTGTTCTCAAGTCTCTCGTACAACGTAAAAGCGAATTCCGGTACATACTTGTACGGTACGTGCCCGTACGTGCCTGTATTTCAATTCATCATCACGCCGAGCAACACGGCTCGGCTAAATTGCTCGCAATGATGCTACTTGAAAATGGAGTCGCATTTTCACCTGTTTCAAATTACACTGCTCCATAGCTCTTGCGGCCTGTTTCAGGCTTAGTAGCCTGGCTTAATACATTTAATTGTTGCTGCCTTCCTTTTTTAAATATACGCAATTTCCGTAATTAGGTACACCGTTATACGCCAGTTCAGAGAAAGTATAAAATGTGCGTTGATAATTACACGTAAATCTCAGATTAAAGTGTCATATAGGCGTCCGAATTGGAATAAAACATTTTTTTATATTAAAAAGGTACCAAATAAGTATGCAGGCCACCATTAAACGGACTCTGTAGCCCATGGACATCCATGTTCAACATCAAAAAGAACTAAAGCCATGCCTGACATCTTACACAAAATCGTTACCACTCCCGAGGACTGAGGTGGCCGTTTCGCCGTAAGTTACGGCCGATTATGAGATGGACGGTGGAACTACATCGGTGGAACTATTACACCAGCTTGAGAAGAAGTTGTTTTAATGTCATATTGAAAGATAACAGTAAATACCAATAGGAAGTCTGCATAAATCAATCTTATTAATATTTTGTCACTCAGCCAGCGTGAAAGACTATGGTCCTATCTTTCGTATTATTAAAGAAGGTAGTCACAAAATAGTGAAAATTTTATTAAACACAATTTATCATATATACTAACTTATAACTTCATATTCGCAGCAGAACTCCCTGTGGAGTCATTTGTACATACGTTAGCAAGCGTGACGACGTAGGAGCATTAGCTGCGGTAACGTGGCATGGGGAAGTCACGAGACATGTTTATTTGAATTGAAATCAATAATATAGTAATATTTTTATGAAACTCTGTATAATGCTTTAATAAACTATTAAAAAGAGAAGGGTGTCAGGCGATTTTTAATAGTCTTGCTCCGTTTTACGATTCAATCTACCGAAAAAGTTTTCAAACTAGTGAGCTAGGAAATTACAAGTTCATAAAATGTTAATTATCAAAAAATTACGTTATATATCAGGTATGTTGGGTCATATTGATAAATTATTATAGCATTATTTTATGATTTATATTAAATATTGAAATGTGAGCTGTGAGCTGGACTTTTACGAAACTTTAATTGAATGACATTTTTTTGGGTATATACATAACATAAATAAAATAGTTATATAAAACAGTTACTAGTTAAACCAGACTAGCACTTGACCAGTTATTTATACTGATGTTCGTCAGCGTTATCTTAACTACAATCGTAAATAATTATTTATGATTTGCTGTTTTCTCGATTGCCATAAGACATACGAGTAATACCCTTAATACCCTAATCATCCCCAACACGCATTTAAAGGTTACATTAACTACTTTTGTTACTTACACGTCTAATAAAGATAGGTCAGATAGATAGTAAAATAAAGTAAAGTAGCAGATTTTTAAAGGTACGAGAACTATAGTTTAACCGGAGAGGTACCACCGCCGCCCTCATAATCCGCCGTAAACCATTACTTGTGTTTCGGTTGGAGAGGTGCGGTTGCCGACTACACTTTGAAGCGAGGCGACCATCTTAGTTCTCAGGAGTAGCAACACATCTATGTTCGAGTTCAGATAGAATTTCAGTCATATTTGTGGTTGTACATTGATGTATATGGGCTGCGTCTACTTACCATTAAGTGGTTTACATGGTCGTTTGCTACTCTTCTCACATAAAGAAAGCGTGATGGAACGCGCAAAGAAACTCATTGCAAATAAATGACAAATTAATTACGTTACGTCCTTCCTCATTAAATATTTTAGTTTACGAGAGACGACCATAAATAATATAATTACTTTCGACACTTCGGATAGACACTTCAGATAGAAAGATCTTGATGAGGGTCTATATAAGCCGGATTCAAACTTTAATTACTCACATTAATTTCACCTTTATTCCATTTCGCCCATGAGACACATCTAAGATAATTTATTCGACAAATTTTATTTTAAGTGTATGTGTTCCTTACATGATTTAAAAATTTGCTAGGTGGTAAACTGTATGTGCTGTTGCTACTGTTTATATTTTTATATACTGTTATATCTTATATTGTTTACTTAAAAAATGTAGATGAACAAAGTTTAAGGCACAAGCACTTTTCTTATATATAATTACGGTTTAAAACGATGTACAGTAGTCGTTATGCGAGCAACATATGTTTTCTATTATATTTAGGTTACACACAAATGCGATTAAGTAACCCTTGTGACAATGTGAGCGTTAACGTTAGTTAAAATAGAAACGCTTGAAGGCGTTTGCCAGTTGACTACGTATGGTAGTATGTGAATGCCAGTACGTAAGTAAACACTACGATTTTAACAATAATTCTTCACGTATGACAAACACTAAATACAGGTTAATTTATGATCTAATACGCTAATTAGTTTCTCAGAATTATTGGTATATTCACGTTGTATTTTTCTGAATAAATGCCTTTTTTAATATATGTGTTTTGTTTTTTAAATGTTTTGATAAAAAGAATGTTTTAAATCGTAAAGGTAGAATTATCTCTATGTTGTTAGAGTGATACCCTTTTAAAGGTTATAGTAAAACAAGATGAGTAAGTATAAAATCAGAAGATAAATGGACCCCCACAAATTCAAAATCCAAGGTTAACAAAATTTAAAAAACAGCAATCATTCAAAAGAAGAGGGAAATATGTTAATATAAAATTCGAGAAGATTTATATGTTGAGCGGGAGAGGGATTATTTTGCATTCAAAGAAAACGAATGATAAACGAGATAGGGAAATTGTAACGTTTCAGTTATTTATTACCGTCTCATTTACACAACGTTCAATTTATAAACTGACTCATTTTGTTAACAATTTTTGTTTCATGACAAATGAAATAAGCAAATATCTAGGTTTATTTAATGAAATATAAAGAGTAGCGCAAAATGAAACATATTTATTAAATGGAATTATTAGGTGAAATAATAGTTGTAATTTGCAATAAGGCCAATTATAAGGTTTGTATTTATACGTGATGGAATTACAAAAAGGCGAACAGGTGATGATGATGATTTAAGGGATGCTAAAGCTGTGAATGCAAAACGAGCTCTCCTTCAAAACCGGCGATGTATTGGCGATTCCTCCGGTGTTGCAAATGTCCATAGGCGACGGTGATTGCTTTCCATCAGGCCGCCCGTCCGCCTTATCGCTAGGCTCATATATATAAAAAAAAATGCTTTTATTGTAGCGATAGTATTACTACTATTATTTTATTACTATTACTACTATGTTGCATTAATCATTGTGTTTAGCTGTTGTATTTTGGTTAGAAGGACTAAAAATGAGGACTTCCTTCTAATTATATATAAACATACCAGATAAGCCATACCACGCAGTCTTGTATATTAGTATGAAAGATTAACTTACGATCTAATTACCTACGCTTCTTATTTAAATTTGGACTTCTCTCTTATTCGGCGTCAGTTTCAGGTGTCGGTGGTCAGTAACTATTTAAAGTCACGTGAGCTGCAGGCTCGTTTGCTGCTTCCATTATCATAATATAGAATAGTAAGTTTGATGAAAAGTAACCAGTGCAGTATATGGACATTTAACATTAAATCAAACTATGATAGAAATTCCAATGGAAATTTGATGACAGTTCTTTTTTATCCTTAACCATTAGGTGCAAATGATTCATGCATGTATGTGCTAAATATGCCCTGTAAATCAGGAGGGAGTGGTGTTACATTCTTGCTATAAAACAGAAATTGAAGAGGGTAAAATTATTAAATTCGTGCTTTTCTTTCTAAAGAGTCTGCTTTTAATTAAAATTCTCATCTGTTATCCTATAAAAGTCAAATAAAAGTGTCCATCCAATGTGTAATTCTAAATTATAAAAAACAAACGGACACTAATGATATTTCAACTAAGTTGAAGATTTTTTAAAAAGACAGCAAGTGTACAGTAATCAGATTTCACGACGTAAAAAGACGTCTCAAAAAAGAAATTCATTCTGTTCAGTGATCTGTCCGTTCCGTGTCAAATTTTAATAATTTATTTTGGTAGCATTGCATTAATACTCACCATTTTTCTTGCATTATGATTAAGTTGTATGATATATTTACGTAATCCATTTACTTTTCTCATTTCCAGAAATCACGCTTATATTGAAACTACGAATATTGCTTATATTGAAACACGCTTATATTGAAACTACAACTTTTTCTTACAAAAACTAAGTTTGTGTATGTAATTATGTTTAGCTAAATATTTTTCAATATTTTTATAGGAATATTCTCAATAATCTCTATTCAAACAAATTGCAAATATATTATTCATTAAAAATAATATTGATTCGATAGTATCTACACTACGTAGATATATCAATTTTCCATCAACACTTGCCTCACTCTGTCTGAAAGAAGTTTCCTACATTTACAAAAGTTTGCAGCGTATTAATCTCTTTTATTCTCGCATAAACAAAATGGTGTTGCGTTAGTTCCTATAATATAAGCATGAGCAATTATAACTATTGTTATAATTGTAGATACTAAGTGCTGGATAGATTTACGACGGTTTAGGGAATCCCATAGCTCTCCATAATTGCGTAGAACGTAGTTAGGCAAAACAAACGGAGACCCTTAGATTGTGAATTAATCCCAACGCTACAAAGCCTTAGGATCTTGTGTTACATAATGTAGAGTCATTTGTATACAAACATTCAGGTCTCTAACTTTGGAGTTGGCAGATGATGTTGCGATATGCATAGTGAGTGCATGGGATGGTTACTAAACATGACTGGTGACTAAATTAGAGTCAAACGTTATATTACAGAACTTTTATAGGGACTACAGTATGAAAAAAACTAAATTACGTATATTAGGTTAATTGAAAGTTTAGTTGGAACAGACAGCTATGCTTTTTACAACAGAAACAAAACTGTTTGGTACTTGAAATGATTAAATATGTACTTCTTTATAAGTCAAAACGTAAGGATGGAGATTAAAACAGACTGTTAGCAAAATACCCCGTTTTACTAAACCAAGCAGGATTTTTTTGTAAATTACATTGTAATAAAAATTAAAAGATAATGCAACTGAATTTTTTATCAAATTTTGTCAGTTCTTGTCAGATGAGGTCGTGTTTTAAAATAAATTAACTTTTAACTGGCAATACGTGTTGATACGACGTGACATCGAATGTCTTTATAATACGTGATTTGTTAGCCATGCTTTATCTCCTTTTATTTTCCTCTTCATTTTCTCGCTCTTCTCTCTTTCTCCTTTTATTTATTTTCATTGATACTATTAAATTCGATATAGGTGTCGATCAAAGACTAAATAATATTTTTTGGATAATTGGTCATTGGCTTTACCTATATTTAAATTATAAATGAGAACATTCTTAACCATGTTTCGGATTTTACAGAGGTCGTAATTTCTTACGAAAGGGCCAAGTGATTTCTGCTATTAGCAAAATGATCGTAGTTTAACGCTTTTAGTGATAAAATGACGGTCCTCTGGCATTTTACGAGCGCCATACTGTTTTGTCAATGTAGTAGACCTTAGGATCGTAAACATAATGAAATAGATATATCTACACTTGATAAAACACAAAAATACGATAAAACTATATATAAATAATGTCGTTATATGATATAAATAGACCTATGTTTAAAACTATGTATATGAAAGAATAACGTGACCGACAGACCTAGAGATCAACACATTGCTACTTACGGCCAATGTTAGAGCAACGATGCCAAAATTTTGCAGAAAGGCTTATTCTATAGTGTAATTAAGTACTAAAAAGGAATTTTAAAATTTCCACCACCAATAAAGTATTGGTTTAAAATTTATCATAATTGTCATATCGACTTCTGCGTGAGAAAAACATCCGGCAAAAATATATGGCAATGAAATGTTTAATTATATTTTTTTAATCCTTTGATCACAGTTTATTTTATATGAATTATTTTTCAAGTTACTTTATGTTGACAAAGTTACCTGTATTTTCACAAATTCAAATGTAGTCATAACGTTTTAAATTTGTATAAAATATGCCGGTATCTGCCAGTACAGGAGCAGGTGCTTTATTTGCATAATTGGCACAGTTCTGAAACAGCGTGGCGGCTTAGTCATTCTACATATACATATATTATGTACGTATATGACGTTGCATCTTATGAGCCAACTTAGCTTAATGTAAACCTTGTCGTAAGAACATCTCTTAATACCGAAATGACATAACATAAATACCAAAAAAATAGCGTACTTTGAAATTTTCTACAAAATCTTGTTAGTAACGAACACCTAAAATTTTTGTTTCGAAACGATGTAATAGAAAGAAAATCTCTGACATAGTAAAATATGAAGACTGCAATTCTAGAGATGTCGCTGCTGAACACGGAACACCCCTTGTAATTACGGGAGATCAGTAGCATTCTGAAGGAATAAGTTTAACAGAATAACGGTTTAAAGGTGGTAGAGCCGTTAGAGCTCGCCCGGAGCGGCACCACCGCCACCCTCATAACCCGCCGTAAAGCAACAT